>JACXGM010000253.1:0-70675 GCA_016801145.1 Umbra pygmaea
TACCCACCCTACCTACTGTACCTGTCTCCCTACCCACCTTACCTACTGTACCTGTCTCCCTACCTCTCCTCCCCAAAAGAAAAGAAAATAATAAAAAAGACCCTACCCAAAAATATATCTATATACTGTTGTGCTCATAAGTTTGCATACCCTTGCAGAAATTGTGAAATTTCGGCATTGGTTTTGACAATATGACTCTTCATCCAATAAATCTCACTCTTACACTATGTAAGAATAGTGATAATATGAAGCCATTAATTATCAAATATTTAGGGACTTCCCAAAATGGGTGAACCCAGATAAGTAATTTTACTTGTACTTCAACACCTCTGTTCGGGATACAAAGGTTGTAGCTAGGGATGCTCATATTGACCGTTTAACCGTTAATCGAAAGTAAAACATTTGACCGATTAACACTATCAGTTACCAAACGGTTTAGAAGTTATTTTTATTTTTTACGTATATATAGCCTATATTTGTTAAATCATGTGGCGCGTTCACACGCGCAACCAGAGCCTGGCGCTTCGTTTTGAAAGGTGGGGAGATATAGGTAATGTGGAGCGAAATATGCCGGCTGCCTGTTTTGCGTCTGCAACACGTTCTTCATTTAAAATGACATTTACAATGACTGTGATATTAACTTGCACTTTTATTTCGTCATGTACAGAAACGTATAACGCTATAGTATTAGGAAGCATATATTATTTTATCGGCTATAATTCATCATGCTCCTGATGCATTATAGCCGACAAAATAATGTTACCTTAACAACAACCAACGTGATCTCTCAGAAATCCGTGATACTACCACGGATACTTAACTTCAAATTCTGTGGCAGTTTCACGGAATGGCTGAATATTGCATGGCATAATAACGGATCCTTAACTTCTAAATAGTTTCAGGGAATCGCAGCATGACGTAGCAGAGTGTAAATAGCCTAGATTTAGCAGGTTGGTATGTTGGGGATGGTGGGCGGGCATATGAAGATGCGACTCACATACCAAAGGTTGCGAGTTCGAAACCATGCGGACACTTTGCATATATTCTGTTTTATATACCAGTGCGATGCAGACGTGTTGCAAATGTGCTTTATTATCATTTTTTTACTTACTGTCACCATGGTTACAAACAATACATTACGAGATAATACAAGTTACAATGAATTTACAGCAAGGTTTCAGAGTGGTTAAGGTTAGGTTAGGAGTTTGGGAAAGGCTTACATCGAATTAACAGCAAGGTTTCTGAGTGGTTAAGGTTAGGAATTTGGGAAAGGCTTCCATCGAGTTAACAGCAAGGTCTCACTGTGCACCAATCGCAGGCTTTTCTGTGAAACTGCCACGGATTTTGATCCGTGTTCATTTCACCGAATTTTCTGCCATTCTGTGGAACTGCCACGGATTCTGATGTTCATACTCCAGTTTTACGGATTTCTAAGAGATCAGGCTGAAAACAACAAACACGTGATTGACAACACACACTTTATTTTCTGAGAGGACCATAATGTCATTTCAATGGAATGGGTGCGCTCGGCAGATATTGTACTGTACAGTTAGTAACATAACGCATAGCAAACATTATCACCATGTTGTTTTGTGTTATAGAAATATAGCCCTTATTTGCAGTAGGCCTCCTGTAAGATTGTCACCGACTGTTTTCATTCTATAATTTGACAACTCGGTAAACACTGCATCAAGGCTACTTTCCTTTGATTGAAAACAGAAAGTGAAAACGTCTGCGACAAATTTTCTGCAACAATATTGGAATATTTTGGTTGGTGTGGACTTTATGCCAGTGTAGCTAAGTTGAACCTTAAGTCTCCGTGGTGAAACCAAACATCCACACAGCTTTAGTATTAAACTAACTAGTTTCAATGTATCGTTTAGTGTGGACTTTGCACCCGAGTGAAGCTTATACGCAAAGCTGGTGCAACTAGCAGCTGTTGTTGATCTGTTCTGTATGCTGTTTGCACATTAAAATAAATCACAGACACACGTCAATTTTTTTTATTTAAAGCAAATTGAATCTTATAATCTTATCAATTAACGGTTAATAATCGGATAACGAGTTGCCGTTGTTGGTCAGGAAAATTACCCGAAATTAGCATCCCTAGTTGTAGCAAATTGCTAATTTCCACCCGTAGTAGTAGTCCCTGGGCAGGTAAATATGACTGATAATGTCACTTGTATTCACACAAACGCTCACATGCACACAGAGGATATTTTCTCAAAAAAATTCTGTGTATTAACAGAGAATATTATTCAATAAATAGCTACAAGTAAATAAAGTTGCTGATCCGTAATGAGGCCACATCTGTACTCCAGTGGTTTGTCTACAGAGGTAAGTGGGGAGTAACAGTGATATAACAATGCATTGGAAAAGAGTGAACACGATTCCCTAAGTAGCTCTGTCAAAAACATCTAAATATTCAGTCCTGGGTACCAAGACCTCAACGTGTGTCTTACATCACTCATCACATTTACACAACTTAAGGTGAACAAACATGTTAGAAAGATTTGATCAAATACACAATACCCCAGAAAAAAACAACAAGACTGAGCTCTCTTTTTGTTTTCGCATTTCTCAATCGTCATTTATGTAACCCATCAGGTGGCTGTAATCAAATTTGACGACCAGGGTCCCAGAGAGAGAGGAAGAGTGTTTGTTTGTGTGTGTGTGTAATTGTGTGTGTTTGTTGGCATGCGTGTGTGTTCGTGTGTTAAGTGACTCCTCAGCACCCAGAGCAGACTCCAACAGATGGGTTAGTAACTGAATAATTCAGTAAGGTTCAGAACCCTACCTGTCTTGTGGAAACAGAGATGAAATATCAAAAGTTGCACACTAGATCTACCTTATATTAGATGTTGGGGAAAATGTTTATACAGTACATACCTTGAAATCCTTTATTGAGTGCTTTTTCAGTTAAACATGTTGCATGTTTTCTAAAGAATGGTGGTCGTGGAAGGTGGATGGACTCTAAATTGAACACTATTTAAAATCTTGCCCCTTTCCATTTCTTTATTTGGTAAGCATTCCCCAAACATGCACACTTGACCACAGTCAGAATTATTACATAAACATAATCCCAAACTTGAGTTTAAGCACACCTAATATATCATTTGGATGATACATTCTGCAATTGCATTGTTGTTCATGTGATTTTTTGGTTACACTTTATTTGGAGAGTCCGAAATTCCATCTGTAGGTGCTCTACAGAAAGTTTGTTGATGATATGACTATCAACAAACAATCAACAATCTATCTGTTGATAAGCACCTAATTGTGTAGTTTAAGGGTAGGGGTAAGTTTAGAGTATGTTTTAGGGTAATGGTTAAGGTTAGGGTTAACAGTAGGGGAATGGTTAAGGTTAGGATTAGAGTTAGGGTTAGTGATAGTTTGTTAAAATGTTGTTGATAGTCTGCAGATAATCTGTAGAGCATCTACAAACACACTTTTTGGACTCTCAATATAAAGTGTTACCAATTTTTTAGCTTCAGTCCATAAACACTAGTCCCTGCTCGGTTACACTTTACTTTGAGAGTCCGAAATTGCTCCGAAAGATGTTCTACAGATAGTTTGTTGACAGTTAGTTGATGATATGACTATCTGTTGATAAACAACTAATTGTGTAGGTTAGGGATATGGGTAAATTTACAATACAGTTAAGGGTAATGGTTAAGGTTAGGCTTAACATTAGGGGAAGGGTTAAGGTTAGGATTAGGATTAGGGTTAGAGTTAGTAGATAGTTTGTTAAAATGTTGTTGATTGTCTACAGATAATCTGTAGATCATCTACACATATACTTTTTGAACTCTCAACATAGTGTTACCGAATGCTCAACTGCAGCATAATGTGTGCGTTTCAGTTTAATCACCTCCAGGCCACACCAGTTTACAACGCCCCCCTCTAAAACACCTACACGTGATATTAACTGAGAAAACATATTTTGGGAGAAAAATACGGTACATATCTGATTTATATATCCATTAAAGTTATTTATTAAACATGTATAGCCATAATATAGAGCATACAGTGAAAACTTGAGGTCTCAATGCAGGTCAATATACTCATAATGAGCCAGATGAAAAATAAAAAAGATTTAGTCAAAACCTTAAGGTGTGCAAAAACATTATGTGTAGAAAATGTCTCACATACAGTATAAGGAACACACTCAAAAAACTGAAAATTATGGAAAAATTGATGGATAGAGATGAAAAAGGAAACTCAACCCTGCCTGCTGCATCAACCTTGAACCAAGGGAGAAAACTGGTAGGGTCCGGAACATTCCGGGGGCAGCCAGCAGGGCCAGCCCCACCCCAGTAGGGCCAGCCCCACCCCAGCATAGCTGCTTCTCACCAGCACCTTGTCAGGGGAGGTATATTAAGGCCTCCTGTTACAGTATGGCTGCCACTGGCACTAGCTCACTTGTCTTCATTGATGTAAATGCTGATGGCAGCAGGATCAATTCTGAAGTGTACAGAAACATGCTGTCTCCTTAGATTTAACCAGATTTCTCATCGGACAGTGCTTGTGTATGCAGCTGATAACTTAAACATATTGTAGTTTCTAGGGCCAGAGTCTTAAATCACCTTCACATCGACTGTAAATGTAATTCAGGGAGGTCCGTGTGGTGTAGTGGGCTAAGTCCTTGCAGGAAAAGCTACTTCATGTTAGTCAACGATTTGAGTCTTCTACAACTTTGCCCGGAAACTCCAGTACAAGGCAGTGAAAAGTGGCATAGCGCTGCCCAGGATTTGGAAAATTATATCACAGAAGTATAGTTGTTGGATGTAATTATTTCACACATTATGTAAATAAAGGCTTCCGTGTGAGATGAGCAGTGCAAAAATCTGTCTAAGGAGTTGGGGTGCTGCTGACAAAGCACGGTTGGTGGGAAATTGGACAAGACCAATTGGAAAATGGGGGAAAATCAAAACAAACAAATTTTACATGCTGAAAACCAGACTGGAGTCAAAAGGCCAAGAAACAATTTGGATCTGAAGATGGCATTGTAAAGATTCACAAGGGATAACCAGCACCTGTTAATTTCTATGGGTGCAGACTTCAGGAAATGGATACAGCTCCTTTATTGAACACAATGCTAGTCCGTTCAAATTATTTTGTTATCCTAAAATGGGGAACCTACAGTTGCTCAAAGGTTCGTGAGCACTTATATACTGTATTTCTGCATAAATATGACCTAAAACATAATCAGATTGTAGATACAGAGAACCCAATTAAACAAACAAGACAAAAATATTATACTTAATGTATTTATTTTGAGAAATAATCCATTATTACACATCTGTCAGTGGCAAAAGTATGTTATCCTTTGCTTTCAGTATCTGGTGTGCCCCCCTTGAGCATCAATAACTGGAATTAACCTTTTCTGGTAAATGTTGATCAGTCCTGCACATTGGCTTGGAGGAATTTTATCCCATTCCTCACTTCAACTCTGGGATGTTGGTGGGTTTCCTCACATGAACTGCTCGCTTCAGGTCCTTCCACAACATTTAGATCAGGATGAGGTCAGGAGTTTGACTTGGCCATTCCAAAACTTTTACTTTATCCTTCTTTAACAATTCTTTGGTAGAATGAATTGTGTGCGTATGGTCGTTATCTTGCTGCATGACCCACCTTCTCTTGAGATTCAGTTCACAGACAGATGTCCTGGCATTTTCCCTTAGAATTTGCAGGTATAATTAAGAATTAAATTTTCCATCAATGATGGCAAGCCATCCTGTCCCAGATGCTGCAAAATGTCCTCCATTTGTACACAGTCTTACTGTGGATTGGCGGAGTATAAACTCTTTAGAGATGGTTTTGTAACCTTTTCCCACTTGACGAGCATAAACAACACTTTTTCTGAGATCCTCAGTAATTTTCATTATAATTGCCATACTTGTAATGGATGGTACATTCTGAAGGGAAAATAAAGACGGACATTGGAGTGGAAATCACAAACTTTACACACCTTTTGTTATTGTTGAACAAACTAGGTTTTTTTAAAATGTCCTACGTTGCAGAGAAGTTCTCAGTACTGTAGGCCAAATCTGAATGTTCTTATCTCTTTAACGCAAACTGTGTACCTGTTAGTAAAATAATTAGGAAAACTCTCATGAGATCTTTCCTACACCCCTTTTAGATTCATTAGGAGAAGTGAATGAATGCAGGTTTTTATATTAACAGAAAACATTCAGTCATAAGAGAGACTGAATAGTTTCTAAACATTTTTGCTTAATATTCCAATCTGATTAATGAAAATATTTTGCTTCCAGGGAGATAGACACAATGCATTTCATTGGGCTGATCTTGCTCCATGACACAAGGCATTCCATGTGGGACTCCCAAAATCCAACCTGTGTGTAAGAGTGTACTCATTTTGACCAGACGTTAGACGTTGGGCAAAAGTAGTGCAATACAAAAGAAATGGTGTGGCATTTGGGAGGCAGACGGTAGACCATAAAACAGCATGGAGAGTCTAGGAGGAGGTACAGTATGTGAAGGAGCTGATGCACTAAATAAACCATCTATCTTTTGGCAACAGATGGCACTAACACATCATTATGCTGCCTCTGGACCAACTGAACACTAGGTCTAGGGTTACACACACACACACACACACACACACACACACACACACACACACACACACACACACACACACACACACACACACACACACACACACACACACACACACACACACACACACACACACACACACACACAAACCTACGATGTAAACCCAATAACTTAATTGAACTCAAAATAATTGTTGGAACTGATTAAATTAACATAAAAAAAGTAACTACATTTTGTAAGTTAATAAAGCATTTTTGCCTAAGTAGGTGAAAAGTTTTACTTAAAAATGTACATGTTTAAACAATTATTTTGATTTCAATTAACTTATTGGGTTTTACAGTGTACACAAAAGGATGCTAGCTTATACATGCTAACACAGATAAACACACCCACATTTGACGTAAAAAAAGCTGAATTCTCTCATTTACTTTAGATCGCATATCCTTAGAGAAGGAAGGATCACTAACAGTGACTGAACTGAATGCCAACAGTGGAAATATTGGAATTTTACTGCTAAGAAGGATGCACTTTTCAAATATTCAGTTTGCTGACAATCAGGGGTGGTGTGGACTGTGATTGGACAAGTAGCTCTGCCAGTGTCCAAATGGCACCCTATTTTATTTAGTGCACTAAGGGCCAGTTATGCTGTTGTACAAATATGATGTGATTTAGGACGCATTCATACTTCTACATCAGAAAACAGAAGATCGAAGAGAAGAGTAATTGGTATCTGGGTAAGACATTTCACATAGTTTAGAAGGTTGACTTCATCACGGATTCTGCTTTAACTGACAATTGTTTGAAAACATGCTCTAGCGAGCTCTACATGAGCTCTAAGTTCCGTTACATTAATAGATCCATGTTAATAAGCCTATGCTTGTTAGCTTTTCATGAGGATGGTTTAGATGTGAGAATATCACATTATTTTAATTTAATACCATGTCAAGAAATATATTGTCATTGAATTACTAATATGACATGGTGTCTTATTCTTCACTCAATCACAGCTATTATTGTAGCTATATAAGGTACCATTTCTCATCCCCATCAAAGTACATTATAAGAATATTAGAAACACTTTATGAGGTTTGCATAATGCTGTAAAAACCGCAAGATACTGTTGGTGTTATTAGCATCTCATAAACGTTAGCATGATGACATCATTTTCAATGTACACACAATTACATCTGCATTTCTGTGCATGTGGCAAAATAAATGTTATAGCCAGCTCTAAACCCAATAGACAAATTAGAAAAACCTATTTGCTTCAATATCATTGCTAAGGTAAGTTGTATTGTGATGGCAGCATGCAGAAAAAAGATGACAAATATCATAAACATACATTTCAGTCCTGGAGGGACTTCTTCTATTCAGGGACTTATTTAGATCTAGAAACCAGGTGAGTGCAATTATGAGGTAGAAATAAAACCTGAAATATGTATGCTGTCCAGGACTAGAGTTGAAAAGGCCTGTTTTACATCTTCTCTTTCTAATCAAGGACTTATTTAGATCTGGAAAACCAGGTGAGTGTAATTAACAGATGGGAATAAAACCTTCAAAATGTCTAGGTCCTCCAGGAGTTGAAGAGCCCTGTATGAAAGCTCCAGAGCGATGACTGTATTCTGAGTCAGAGTGTTGACCTACAGTAGGAGATTGTGCTGCTGGAACCACACTGCTGGTGTGCCCTGATTTAACAACGCCTCTCCCAGTCTGTCTTACACTGTTGCACAGTGGCAGATCAAGCTGGCTTCTCCAGTGGTCACCCCCTGAAGCGTATAAAATACCAGCAGACTGGAACCTCTTGTTCTGCCTCTTGCTGGCATCCCAAATTGCACCCTTTTCCCTATATAGTGCACTAGATGGCTAAAACTAGTGCATAAAGGGAAAGGGTGCCATTTGTGACGCAGACACCTGCTGTACTGTTCTGGTGCTCCGGATCCACACTCACTAAAAAGACGGCATATTTGCTGCATAATTTGTGTTTTGACTGGCAGTGCTCAATTAATTTAGGAGGCCTGTGTTCTATTCACCAAACCTTTCTTTCTTTCTTTCTTTCTTTCTTTCTTTCTTTCTTTCTTTCTTTCTTTCTTTCTTTCTTTCTTTCTCAAATTGCCTCCACTTCTGTTTTCATTTGCAACCCGGCCCCCCGTTCCAGCTGATCAACAACAGTGAAATTACAAGAGAGACACTCGGCAGGGCAGGGCATTTCACTGGTAATAATCAGTGAGTAACCAAACACACACAGACGGACAGATAAACATGTTTCTAAGGAATACCTGTTCACTATTGTATGAGTATGACCAGATCATTAAAAGAAAACACTGTACCTGAAATAATAACCCATATGATTTTTAATTCACGTTTCTTTTTAGTTGTAATGTCTAATCTAAAAGGCATGATTTGCACATCCTTGACTGCAGGCACTGTACAGTCCAGAACATTAAGATCCATCATTTAGTATGATTTGATGAATCATCTTCATCATTTAGTATGATTTGATGAATCATCTTCATAATTTAGTATGACTTGATGAATCATCTTCATCATTTAGTATGATTTGATTAATCATCTTCATCATTTAGTATGATTTGATGAATCATCTTCATAATTTAGTATGATTTGATGAATCATCTTCATAATTTAGTATGACTTGATGAATCATCTTCATCATTTAGTATGATTTGATTAATCATCTTCACAAACTAACCATGGAGCTCAACCTTTCTAATGTACAATGTAGGCCTCTGCAGGTGGCGCAGCAGTATATTTTAACCCTGCAACCCACTGACCAGATGTTGACTGCATTACAAGCTGACCAGGTGCTGACTGTGCTACTAGCTGACCAGGTGTTGACTGTGCTACTAGCTGACCAGGTGTTGATTGTGTTACTAGCTGACCAGGTGTTGACTGTGCTAGCTGACCAGGTGTTGACTGTGCTACTAGCTGACCAGGTGTTATTATTAAGTAAATAGCCTACTGCACCTAAAATACGTTATAAGAAGTGTTAAACTACTACAGTTAGAACTGCATAAGATTACCAGTACATGTATTTTAAAACAACATTTACCCAGGTCTCTCAAAATAAACAAAATAAATGGTGTCTTTAATATTTTTTTTTGTTAGGCTACTTAATAATCTTTCACTGAACATACACATATATTAAATGTGTCTCAGAAGGAAATCTGAGAAGAAAATTTAAATGGAGACCAATCTCTCTAGATGTACAAAAGGCTCAACCAGTCCCACTTCTCCTCAGTACTGGTAGTCCCTAGCTATTGTCTTTCGTTATTGCTGTTTGTTATTCATAGTGTACTGTACATATTCCTGGCATTACTTTTTTTCCTTTTTCATTGTCTATTTCAATTTCTTTATCTTACTTTATATCTTGGCACTATAAAGAATAATATTCACTGTCAGTCTACAGTACAACTGATGTTTACAAAGCTTGTGCCAGTTACAATATTTTCAAAAAGTCTCATGGAATAAAGGGCTGGATTGAAAAGCACACATTGGCTGCCGCCTTAGTAAGCTGTGTCAGAGCTAGTACATCCATTTTAAAAGGATTTTCTCCATTGTTTTGATCATAAGCCACTCTGAAATGCCTACGTCATTAGAAAGCCTGAGTAGCCCTCTTGGCCACTGGTAAGACTGTAACTTAAAGTACAGAGTAAATGTGTCACAATTTGCACAACATTTTTACATTTCAGTTCCCGCAGACCTGCTCAGTGCCAAATAAATTGTGAGAGAACATTGGGTGGAGCTCTATTTCCAAATATCACTTTTTGACCCAGTTTCCACACTATCTTATTTGAAACGGCATGTTTAGTACTTTTAGCACCAGAGTGACGAGCTGTCAGCACACGAAAACAACATCAACGGACATGATCATTAATATTAATGCTGCGAGGGAAAAAGTTGCCGATCAGAAAAAGAAAAAAAATACTATAAATAAAACGAAATGATCTCTCTGTCATGACACAAAGAAAACTCAACCTATACATTGCAGGTAAAAGACACAAAACTGTGAGAGGCTTCCGTTCTTTGCCCACAAAAAAAACATGAGCAGCCGCTGTAGCAATAACAGACTGGCTAGCCAGAAAATACATGTATACTGTACATTTAAATAATTCTAAAAAGGAAATTAATCTAAAAGGGAGAGGAAGTTTTATGCTTAGTAACGGACTGAAAGGGCTGCTGTGGAATTCAATGTCCCACGCTGCTTGACCTTTACCCGTTCACGCCGTGTCTCAAAGGGTGCCACATTCCTTTTGTAGTGCACTACTTTGACCAAGCACTTTATAGCAAATAGGGCACAATGTTGGATGTATACCTAACAAATTTAGGTAACTTACTATGCACCCTGCTCCTAATGTAGTGCACTATTTTGGCCCTGTGGGTGTAGGGCAGATGTAGTGCACTACATAGGCAATAGAGAGCTATTCAGGATGTGGACTTTTGTCTTGTTGGAAAAGGCAATGACTCACTCGGCACTCTAATCCAAACCACAGTGGGAAACACAATGGAGAGACAGTGGACCTTGCAGTTTGTGTGTGTGTATGTGTGTGTTTAACACATAAACACTCTAGGCCTTTAACCTAGTTTAACCCTAACACAAAATCTATGTAGAAGACACGAAATCCAGCCAGCAACACGAGTTGGATAGACACCCACCAGTGCATGAAGAAAAGTGTGCACAAACAGACATCTTTATAAGCCCCCACACACACATACATACGCACATGCTTCAGCAGCTGAAATGTACTAGTTTAAGCAAACAAAGGTCACAGCAAGGGAATGTATATATGATTATAATAAAATGATTTTAAATTACAGTGAAAATGCCTTACTACTGCATAGAAAAGCATTTGAAAAAAACAGACGTAAACAGTATATGATGAACTGAATAATTCAGGTGATTCTCTTAATAAATTGTTAAACATACTATGACATAAAATAATAGAAATGTATCCTTGGTTACTCATTACACATGAATGGTGTTCTGGGTAAATACCCACACTGGCGCGTGATGAGTAATCAAGATGCCTATTTATCTCAGTGTTCTGGAATGGTCAGCGCGTGCTATGTGAATTTCATTCCTGTTCTGTGATGGTTTGTGTATGTGAGGAGCAGTACTCATTTGCGTTAGAGAGAGCTAATTTTACACTGTAAATGTGCATTATTGATTGAGCCTTCACCTCTATGTGCCGTATATAATGTATGCATTATTGTGAGCTAGGCATACATGTATATACATAGCATCCGTGTCCGATGCCGCGTTAAGAGCATCGTAGCTTTATATATATTGTTGTGCAGCTACAAGAACAGTTTATTGGTAATCTTATAGGATAATTTTCTTTACTATAGAACTGATGATTAATAAAATGTGTGAAATAACATTTCTCTGGGAAATGTATTGTAAAATCCTTTAGGTAAAGAGATGGCTTAATTAAATAAGATTATGTAGGAATGCAGGCAACTAGGTGACAATTGAATGTTGAATACAAGAGTCCTTTTGAAGCCTAGGTTCCCGCTGGCCGTGGCCAAACGGCAAACATTTGGCTGTGTTTGTCTATTGTTCTTGGTTCAGCTGTAGGCAATACTGTAGCCAGCATGTTGGGGCTTCAAAGAAAAGCATTTACATGAGACCCAGACTAACTGTCGCCTTAAACCTGTTGAATGTATGTTGTATCCAAAGGCAACTATTGGTTAGAATTGAAGAATGCCATCGATTAGGCCAGTAGTTCATCAGTATTATTTTCCTGTCATGACGTCATTCCTGATATAACCAAAATGAGAAATGCTGATCGACAGTTCTTCCTGCAGGAACGACCGGCATTATTGTTGATTCAAACAATAAAGTATTTTGCTCTATTTACACATTCTCCGGACTCTGGCTAAATTAATTAGTTGATGAACACATTGATTAATACACGGAAATCTCTGGCTCAACCTTTCAGGGTTTACGTCCTTAAGGTGTTCAAATAAATAGCTAGAAAACACCTCCCTGAAAGCAGATCTCCATCCTTCCAAGAAATACAACGCCACAACACATGCGTTGTGACAGTGGGAGACAATTGTGAAGGTTTAACTGAAAGAACAAAATCACTTACGAAAGAAAAATAACAAAAATTAGTCAAATGTTATTTTCAATATATCCCTCAGGGTTCGTCTGGCACAAACAGCCAGCAAAATTAAAGTAAATGGCTATACAAAATAATTTAATGAATAGCAGAGACGTTGGCACTGGAAGAGGGGGCGGAGCCGCCGGCACTGGGAGAGGTGGTGAAGCAGCCAGCACTTGCAAAGGGGATGAAGCCTCTGGCACTGGTGTAGGGGGCAGAGCCACAAGCAAAGGCTTAGGAGGTGCAGCTGTTGGCGTAGGGGATGGAGCCGCAGGAACAGGCGCTGGATGCGGAGCCGTTGATTTAGGAGGTGGATCCGCTTGCACTGGCGTGGAGGCTGGAACCTCCGACACTGTTGTGGTGGGTGGAGCCACTGGCAATGGTGCAGGGGGCGGAGCCTCCGGGACTGGCCAAGGCAATGTGACTGGCGGACAGGTCAGTGCAGGCTGGGTCACTGGCGGACGGGTCAGCGCAGGCTCAGTCACCGGTGGACGGGTCAGCGCAGGCTGGGTTACCCGCATGGGCAGGCTGGGTGTGGACATTGGCAGGCTGGATGTGGGCCTGGGCTCTGCTAGCTGGACTGGCTGTACAATAACCAGGGATTGCTTAAGATGTCACCTGGGGTGACTCTAGCTGACCTATGGTATGGCACCTGGCCAGTGGACCAGAAGCTTGAGGCAAAGCTGACTGTTGATAGGCGGGGGTGAACCGAACAGCTCACCCTGCATAGCTCATTGCATGCACAGCTAAATGCCGGGTAACTCCTACCCAAAATCCAGTACGGAAACCTAAATGCGCTTTACCCTCCCTGACTCACCCAAATGGGTGGGGGATAGGGATTACAGCGAATGGATGTCTGTAGGAAATCAAGTTCCCTCAACATAGCTTCCTCCAGTACATTCCACACCCAGTCCTCGTCACAAACTGATGTATAGACATAGCTCTGTTGCTGCTAAGTGTCCCTTCACTGCCTCCTTTTAAGGTCGGTCATTCTGTAATGGTGTTGGAGTATGGAGACAGGCAGGAGGCACTTGTGTAGGTTCAAATTAGATGTTTGATAGAACAAAAACACTTAAAAAAGAAAATGACTATGATGAGTCAAACATTATTTTTTAATACATCCCTCCGGCTTTGCCTGGCACGAACCGCCAGTAAAATTAAAGGAACTGGCTATACAAAAAAATCTACGAATCAGACAATAATACTCACAACAAGAGAAAATGACCGACAGGGAATGAACAAACCAGAGAGACTAAATACAAGCATCCCCTTAAGGGATAATTAACAGCTGTGTATGGTTAGACAAACAGACGATCCACAGGTTGATCATGATGTAATGTTCAATTGTCCGGGTGAAATAATCAACTACTATCCTCTGCCAGGGATAGAAACCATAACACAGCCAGAAAATTAAGAGAACAACTTAATAGGTTGTGATTTAAACAGTAAGTTTCGACAAACAGTATTGCACCATTTGAATTCTCCTGTCACGCCCCATAAGATGTGATTGGCTTACGCCAAGGAGAAACTGACTTGAATGCACACAAATATATTTAGTAGAAGATGATGATTTCAAAAGATTTACTGTATAGCCATTGACTGAAACACTGTTTTTAATTTGGTCAACCTGGCCGGAGGATTTGATACTACAACATTAGGATATTATTTAAATAGCTCAATAAATAAATTTGGACCAGCACTGGGTATTACTGAACTGAATCGTAGGCTATGATTAACAAGACAAATTGCAACACTTTAGGAGTTAACTGCCAGGCAATAAGGCTTGGTTACCATGATTGGATAGCATTCATTCATTCCATCCACATCATAATGAGATCTACTATTTGAAGTAGAGAGCAAACTGTTCTATATTACCATGATGGTAATGAAACAGAGTAAATATTATTTTTTTCTTAATTTGCCATAAAACACAAAAATCATATGAAAATGATACACAACAAAATCTCAACAGCCTGTGTTGAAACGGAGTAAAATCTGTGCTAACAGGGAAATAAAGGGTAACATACTTTTCACTGTTTCTGTGTTCTGTCACAGACAAAATGTCACAATTTGCATTGATCACTTGCCACTAATTATTTCAATCAAATAATCTATGCCAGCAGCATAGAGCCTTGTATTGTCCTGCAGGTTTGCTTCTAAAGCTAAGCAGGTTTGGGCCTGGTTAGTCCCTGGATGGGAGACAGTGCTGCTGGAAGTGGTGTTGGAGGGCCAGTAGGGGGCACTTTTCCCTCTGGTCTAAAGATCAATCCCAATGCCCCAGGGCAGGGACCGGGTACATCTGCCCTGCTAAGTGTGCCATCTTTCGGATGGGACGTTAAACGCGGGTGTCCTGACTCTCTGTGGTCATTAAAAATCCCATGGCACTTATCGTAAAAGTAGGGGTGTTAACCCCGGTGTCATGGCCAAATTCCCAACCAGGCCTCACCTCAATCACGGCCACCTAATAATCCCCCTCCTTCCTAATTGGCATATACAACTACTCACCTCTCTACCTGATAGCTGATGTGTGGTGAGCGTTCTGGTGCAAAATGGCTGCCATGCATCACCCAGGTGGGTGCTACACATTGGTGGTGGATGAGGTGGGCTTTCTCCCTAACTGTATATATATATACAGTTGTGCTTATAAGTTTGCAGACCCTGGCAGAAATTATGACATTTCGGCATTAATTTTGACAATATGACTGTTCATGCAAGAAGTCTGACTGTTATGTAAGTATTGTGCTCATATGAATCCATTAATCATCACACAGTTGTTTGGTTCCTTTACAAACCAAACGGATAACTGAAATTACCCAAATGACCCTGATCAAAAGTTTACATACCCTTGAATGTTTGGCTTTGTTACAGACACACAAGGTGACACACACAGGTTAAAATAGCAATTAAAGATCAATTTCCCACACCTATGGCATTTTAAATTGCAATTAGTGTCTGTTTATAAATAGAGTTTGTTAGCTTTCACGTGGATGCACTGAGCAGGCTAGATACTGAGCCATGGGGAGCAGAAAAGAACTGTCAAAAGACCCATGTAGTAAAGTTGTAGAACTGCATAAAGTTGGAAAAGGATATAAAAAGATATCCAAAGCCTTGCAAATGCCAGTCAATACTGTTCAATTACTTTTTAAGAAGTGGAAGATTTGAAGATCTCTTGATACCAAGCCAAGGTCAGGTAGAACAAGAAAGATTTCTGCCAAAACTGCCAGATGAATTGTTCGGGATACAAAGAAAAACCCAGAGGTAACCTCGGGAGACATACAGGCTACTCTGGAAAAACACGGTGTGTTTGTTTAAGAGAGCACAATACAACAATACTTGAACAAAAATTTGCTCCATGGTCGAGTTGCCAGAAAGAAGCCTTTACTGCACCAGTGCTACAAAAAAGCCTGGTACACTGTGATTCGGAATGACAAGAACAAAATAGAGGTTTATGGTCACAACCATGAGTGCTATGTTTAGAGAGGAGTCAACAAGGACTATAGTGAAAAGAAGACCATCCACACTGTGAAGCATGGTGGTGGCTCACTGATGTTTTGGGGGTATGTGAGCTCTAAAAGCACAGGGAACCTTGTGAAAATTGATGGCAAGATGAATGCAGCATGTTGTTGCACAATGCTTGCAGACAATTTGCATTCTTCTGCACAAATCCCTCTTGGACTTTCCAGCACAAGGCCAAGTTAACCCTCCAGTGGATACAGCAGAAAAAGGTCTGGAGTGGCCATCACAGTCTCCTGACGTTAATATCATGGAGTCACTCTGGGGAGATCTCAAACGTGCGGTTCATGCAAGACGACCAAAGACTTTGCATGACCTATAGGCATTCTGCCAAAACTAATGGGCAGCTATACCACCTGCAAGAATGCGGGGCCTATCAAAAACGATTGCACACTGTCATTGATGCTAAAGGGGGCGAAACCCCATATTGAGAACTGAGGGTATGCAGACTTTTAAACAGAGGTAATTTCATTATTTTCTTTGTTGTCATGTTTTCTATTATGATTGTGCCATTCTGCTATGACCTATAGTACAGTTGAATATGACTCCCATATAAATAGAAAAACATTGTTTTGCCTGCTCACTCATGTTTTCTTTGAAAATGGTACATCTACAGTATTACTAATTATCCAGGGGTATGCAAACTTTGGAGAAATATATATCTATGATTTAAACGTTTTACCTTAAATTCCCCCAAAGATCCTACATTGGAATATTGCTTATAATTGTTATTATATACAGGGACTTTTAAAGGGCATAGCACAGACTCATCATCTCTCTGGCAGAAATTATATTACCTTACACTCAAGACTGAGAACATAGAAATAGAATGACACATTAATAATAAAACATTGTTCTATCTCTGAGGCATAGAACAACCCCATCACCTTCTGGTATCAAAAACCCCAAATTAGCTATACATCTTAGGGAAGTGTGATCTACTAAGGTGGTGAAATACTGTACAGAAATGTTCCGTGTTCCTTTCAATTTTACAGCCACATTGTACTATGTTAAACAATAACTGTACAGGTCCTTCTCAAGAACTTAGCATATTGTGATAAAGTTAATTATTTTCCATAATGTAATGATAAAAATGAAACTTTCAAATATTTTAGATTCGTTGCACACCAACTGAAATATTTCAGGTCATTTATTGTTTTAATACTGATGATTTTGGCATACAGCTCATGAAAAATTTGTTCAGAAATTTCTTTCTGTGTCTTACCCTCTTGCTTGAGGGTGTCAATGATGGCCTTCTGGCAGCAGTCAGGTCGGCAGTCTTACCCATGATTGCGGTTTTGAGTAATGAAACAGGCTGGAAGTTTTTAAAAGCCTCAGGAATCTTTTGCAGGTGTTTAGAGTTAATTAGTTGATTCAGATGATTAGGTTAATAGCTCATTTAGAGACCATTTTCATGATATGCTAATTCTTTGAGATAGGAATTTTGGGTTATCATGAGCTGTATGCCAAAATCATCAGTATTAATACAATAAATGACCTGAAATATTTCAGTTGGTGTGGGATGAATCTAAAATATATGAAAGTTAAATTTTTATCATTACGTTATGGAAAATAATGAACTTTATCACAATATGCTAATTTCTTGAGAAGGACCTGTACATGCAGTTTCCTATAGAACTGCACACCATTCAGTTGTCATCGCTTGGATTGCGATTTATTTTCTTTTACTTAAAGGTTGGCATGGCAAAATTATGTTACCACAAGCACGGACATATTGTGATGAACAACATTAGAAGCCTTTCACTCTCAGTGTACACATGAGAAACCACACTTCACCAACAAACAAAAAACAGCACCGACCATAAGAGTGCATAGGAAAACAGCACACAATATTACAAAACAGCACAACACATCACAAAAAAGCAAAACATAACCACACAAAAGAACAAAACACAGAACAGCATAAAATCGCAGAATATAACAAAACAATGAATGGAATTGTAAATCAGTTCAAAGATAATGTGAGTTGCTACGAGGCACACCGCTGTAAAGATTGTGACTACTGATCTCCTCCAATGGCAGGCCAGTTTAGTGAATATATTATGGGGTCAGCTTGGCAAGCCAGTAGCATGTTTATGTCTTTGTCTATAACAACGTGAGCCCAGAATCATCTCCTCCTCTTTAACAAGACCCAATGAAGATAATTAACTAGCTAGCTGCTTCCTCTCCATATTTCTTGGCCAGAATATACAACATGAGTCCCAAATCTTACTTCAACACCTAGGTAGTGCGATACTTTTGACCAATGCCAAATAGGTATCCTTTGTTTCTTAGTAGATGAAAATGACTCAGTCAGATCTGTAAGCTAAAGGCCCTGGTCAAAAGTAGTGCGCTATATGGGGAGTAAGCAGGAGTTAGGGAGTCTGTCCCTGACCCCTATAACATTGACTTGTTCTGTTGCCTTTTAATCTCCCTACAGTCTGCTTGAAGGGGTAAATAAACTCAGCATTGTTGTGTGGAAATATCAATACTTCTGCCAGTTGATTTTCAGAGAAGAGGTCACATCCTTGGGTCTCGTTTGGAGGATCTGAGTGAATGGAACCAGGTGTGTGTGTTTGTGGTGTACTGTAAGCGCGTATTTGTGAGCCTCTGTGTGTTTCAATAGGCATCACATTGGGATTGGACTCAAGGTCAGACAAGAGAGACAGGAGACACTTACGTAGCATGCTAATGCATTGAATTCTATGGGTTCTCTCGCTGTAAGGGAAGTGTCAACGCGTTGATCGGGAATCTTTCTGACAACAAATCAACTACCCTTACTGCTCACTTGATGTGTGAGACCGTGTTTGTGCACAGGATGTGTTTGTTCTTGGGTCTGAAACGGGTGTATGTGTGCCGTTTCATTAAGGCAAGTCCTCAGATCGCTGGGAAATGTACCTGAAGAGCAGACACTTATCACTG
Source organism: Umbra pygmaea (assembly GCA_016801145.1). Taxonomy (NCBI): domain Eukaryota; kingdom Metazoa; phylum Chordata; class Actinopteri; order Esociformes; family Umbridae; genus Umbra; species Umbra pygmaea. The sequence goes on from JACXGM010000253.1 coordinate 19,140, forward strand.
ACCTTGGATTCAATCAGACACTGAGCCAAACAGCTGCATAATTAGCCTAAGGCTGAATTCAGTTATTTAGGAAACAAACATGTATTCAAAAGAGTGGTGCAGCAGTCTGAAGCACTTCATTGTAGTGTTTTGGCAACACTACACCGAGTTCAATGGCATGATATGTCACAGCTTGTCATGTACGGGAGGCTCTGATGGGCTCATATCCTATTACGGTAACACTTAGCTTAGAGAGGCCTCACATCGGCCCTCATTTATCAAACGTGCGTACGACCTAAAACAGGCGTAGGATGGGCATACGCCGATTCCTACGAAGAGCAAGGCATTTATCAATTTGAACGTGAGCGTAGGCTGTGATAAAATCTCACGTCTGGTCTGACTTCGTGTATGCAAGTTCTCCAGTGTGAATAGTGCTGTTCATGGTATAACCACCCGGGTTCAGTGAATTGCAGCGATCATTGATGAATGTGTGTTCATCGCAATCAAAACTACACCCTATTGCAAGTTACATTTCCGAATTACGAACTAATAGTTTACAGCACATTGCTATTAAGTGGTTTATTTTTTCAGTTTCACTTTGCGATGGCCTAGAACATGAGGGCTTAATTAGGCATATACAATTTCAATCAAATAATTAAAATAACACCTGTTTTGCATTTGTGCTGTTGTGAGGGATTCTTTTTAGGGGGTTGAATAATTTTGCGACTGAGTCCAAATAAGTTACATTTTCATTTCGATTTGGAGAAACCACTTGATGCATTCATTGTGTTGAGCTACTTCAATTGCTTTTGTTTGATTTGTTTATTGGAATCAGCTGAAAGTCTGTACATTTTGACAATAAACCAGATTTTCAATGGGGGTTGAATAATTTTGATTCCAAATGTATTTGTAACCTTTTTGTACCCATTTTTTTTTTTATGGAATCCTTCTTCTGGAGGAACAGGCAGCTTGCTTTTGCTAAAAGCTGAACGTAAATTTTGTTTTGCACTGAATGGTCTCTGTTTCCATCGTGTTATGGTGCATTCTTCATTTGTAGGCCTTCTCTAGAACGATAAACTAGGAAAAGTCCCTAATGTGGAAGATCAACAACATCATTGACAAAGTTCAGCATATACCAAATTAAAGCAGTCTGCCATCTTTAACCACTGGTGGTAGAAGTGCTTCTCTCAAGCCAAAACGTGTCTGTGAAAATTGTGTCCCATGTCATTAAAACCACTCGCTTGTAAATGTGAAATTTCATGGCTACCTCAGGTATGATAGATTGTAGCTGCAGGTAAACAACATATTACACATCCAGCGCTAAATGGGAGGATCACTTTTTTATTGCATTAACATTAAAAGGAGTGGGAGGCTGTTTGCGGGATAATAACATTGTTTTTTAAATAGTATATGTTCATAACCTGTACTTTTTTCCCACAGTGGTACTGGAACCCTACTGGACACTGCAAAATTACATTTAATAATCTGACTTTATATAATTCGTACTGCCGTTGACCTTTTTTCCATCTTTATTCCAATGCATTTGCAACTAAGTATCTAATGCATTTGCGACCACTAAAACATTATTAATTTAAATATTTGTAGCTACTGTAGTTAATCAAAGCAAAGGGGAAGTTTCCAGTAATGTACTCAGTCATGATATACTTCTGCCAGGTAAGTCTACTTTGCAGTTTAGATAATGTTTTTGGGGAATATTCAAACACTGTCAATCCATAAAACGGTTTCTTGCTAAACAGGGGTGAGATAATGTCAATGTTACATTGATTTCACAGGTAGCCGGGAGCCTGTGGATTCTGATGCTCGTGAGATTTGTTTACAACCGCTTGCCTGTGAACATGTGAACAAGTGGAATATACATAACACAACAAGACAGATTTCTATGACAACCTACACAACAGCTCTCGACTGAAAAGCAAAAAGCATTCCTACATCTCCACACGTGGGCCCCTGCCTTAATGTCACACATTTCTGACATGTTTTTTTAAAAGCTTTACATCCTGCAATATGACACTCACGAAATGAATAAAACGATTTTTCCTCCCCCATGGGGACTTGTCCTAATGTGCGACGACCAGAGCAGTCACTGAAACATATCAAGAGCCAACGACCACTCATCTCAACCCCTACAGAGAAAAAACGAAAATGGCCTGCTTCCAAACGAAATCCTCAAATACGTAAAAGGAAAAAATGGCCAGTTCTTTAGAACACAGATAGTTCTAGAACACACATACAACACAAAGAGAAGAGAATTCCATTCTGCTGACGGTTAGCATGAAGAGTTCTGGTCCTACCAAACTTGAGGTCGACATCCAAACACTTCAATGGCCATATTTACAGTCTGTATAAGGGATAGGTTGTAATTTGGAAAGTAGACTTGCTGGTTTCTGAATCACTGTTTTCTTGTGGAACAGCTTTAAATAGAGGGGTTTTTCACATCTGGTTCACAGGTCTGTCACTCTCCTTCTCTCTCTATCACGTCTCTAATCCATAGAAAAAGGCTGTCTGCTGTATTTTGGACAGATCCTGGGTTACAACACCACTTGGTTACCTTTCAGATACCTTTTTTCCCTGAATTAGCACATGTTTTGAAAGGTTTACAACTAACAACATGGTTACTTTATATTTATAGTTCAGATTGCTGAAGTAGTTGATAGAAAACCAACACCCTTTGAAACCAAATCTAACGTTCAATCTGCTACGTTACGATGCTTTATAGTGTCCCAAACTTATTTCGTTTTAGGTGACTGTTAAACACGGCTCAGTTTTGAACAACAATAAATCCTACAATGTTATATCCCCCACGCTTCACAATACTGCAAGCGCTGCTTTAACAAAACTATGTAATACGTTGCATCTTAATAAGTATTCAAGGCAGCCGCTAAATTCTTGATTAAATATAAAAAATACTCTACGTTCCCTGGATGCGGGTGATTAGAGAGGTCAAGTAGTGGACTTAGATGAGACAGATGACTTGTCACTGCCCAGCTGGGCCTATATTTATCAAGCGTCTCCAATTACTGATGCTAATGTAGGACCAGGACCTGTTTAAAAATAAAAACACTTATTATAATGTACAAGGTAAAAAACTGATCCCAGATCAGCACTAAGCCACTGATCTGGGCCAGTATGATTTGAAAATGCAGCTGAGAGGTTTCGTTATGCGGTAATGATACCCGTTAAACTATTGATGTCATAACACATACATTAGCTACTCCAGATGGCACCCTCTTAGGCTATGGCAGCATTATTGTACAAACTCTGCTGTTTGTGACACTGTTTCTTACAATGATTCTCCTTGAAGGATCTAAAATGTTAAATGGCCTCAGCATCAATGTCCTACAGCAGGTGTTCATAAACCTCTCCTCGGGCCTCCCAATACAGGCCATGTTTTTATTTTAACCCTTGAATGACACACCTGATAACTTAATGTGTAGTTGACTAATTGAATCAGGTGTGCTAGTTTATGGTTAAAGCTAAAACACGGCATGTCTGGGGAGGACCGAGGAGAGGTTTGAGAACACAGGCCTCCATTCACTTTAGCCACTGCTGTCATTTTGTTTGTTTATGTGGTGTATTATTTCTGAGTTTTTTCCCCCTTACATTTAGTTCCACATGGGTTTATATGTACTGTAATACAGTATATCAAGTCCTCACATTTAGTTCCACATGGGTTTATTTATATTGTAATACAGTATATCAAGTCCTCACATTTCACCAGTCCAGTCACTCGCATGTTTTCATCTGAAACTTTCACAAAGATCCACTACGTCAAACCAGATCAGATGGCGTAATGGGCTAAGTCGCTGCATTGCAGGACAGTCTACATCGCGATGGTCGTTGGTTCGAGCCCGAACATGGGTTCTCTGACTTTCCTCAGGCCCCCTGCACAAGGTGTTCAGATTGTGTGCTTGTGAATTCGATAGCGGAAGTATAGTCGTAATGGATCATTCCATGCATGATCTGACTAATACATGTTGGGTGAACAATGCAAAAGGAATCGGCGGCTCGGGCGACGTGGTTGGATGAACTACGTGCACGCCCCTTGTCATCCCACAGAACTGGCCAAGGAGTTGCGGAGCTGACGAGAAGGCAGGATTAGAGAGTGAAGGGAAGATAGATTTTATTAAATTAACTAAAACATTATTACAATCTTTTTTTTGTCCCTTTCAACCTATTACCAACTTGAACCATGGACAGTGGCAAGACAAAGTACCAGTATGTTGAACCCTTTGTAATTACCTTGATTTTGACATAAACTGGTCGTAAAATTTGTTCTAATCTTCATCTAAATCACAACAATAGAAAAACACAGTCTGCTTATTAAACTAAAAATATACAAACAATTCTATGATTTAATTTCTTAATTGAACACAACCTGTAAACATTCACATTACAGCGTGGAAAAAGTAAATGGACCTTAAGGGTATATTGCCAGGGTAATAGCTGGTTGACTCTGCATTGGCAGCAATATTCTCAATCAAACATTTTCAGTAGGTATGGATCAGACCTATGGAGGACCAAGTCTGCCAAAATAATAAGTAAATAGGGAATTAATATTTATTAATAAATGTATACGTTTATGTATATTTGTATGTATAAATATTTTCATTGATGCATATATTAATTAATTTATTATTTTGGCAGACTTGGTCCTCCAAACAGACCTGCACAATGATCTGGAGGAATTTTGGACCATTCCATTTTGTTAAACTGTTTCAGTTCAGCAACATTTTTGGGATGTCTGGTGTGAATCACTTATCAATTGGGTTGAGGTCAGGAGGACAAGCCCCAAACCACGATGCCCCCTCCATCATACATTAACCCTTTAATGTCCTTGCTGCGAACAAACCTATTGTGTGCTCTACCATATGGTTGAGTCGAACATTAAAGGGTTAAAGTTGGGATGAGGTTTTGATGTTGGTGTGCTGTGACTTTCTTTCTAGACACATATTTTTGTGTTCCTTCCAAACAACTCAACTTTGGGTTCATCTGTCCACAGAATATTTTGCCAGTAGCAATGAGAAACATCCAGGTGCTCCTTTATGAATTTCAGATGTGTAGCAATTTTCATCATTGAACAGCAGTGGCTTCCTCCATAGTGCCCTCCCATGAAATCCATTCTTGTTTAGTGCTTTACATATCCAAAGATCTCTGTCTTAAGTTGACACTAGGATTGTTTGAGCATTCTGCACTGTCTTCTTGCAATCATCTTAGCAGCATGGACACCATAGAAATAGAATGGATAGAAAGGCCATTCAACTGCTTGGCATGGTCATTCCATAAGTACACAACAAAATGGCGATTGTTGTTAGTCGTCACGGTGACAACACGCAAATCGGTTTAATGCGGAAGTAGGCCGCTAAATCTTTGCAATGGAATGGTACACATAAAAATGGCTGCCGCTCTGACCATTCTGCTACATTGATTTGAATTGGAATGGCCTTTCTATCTATTCCATTTCTATGATGGACACTCATAGAAAGTAGCCACAGTGCTGAATTTATAGAAACTGTTTTACTGTGGACTGATACAAATTCAGGCTTTTGGAGTCACTTTTGAAACCCTTCCTATCTTCTGCAAGTTAACCATTTTTAATATTAGTCTTCTGAGATATTTTTTGTTCGATGCAAGGTTCACAGACTTGTGAAAAACTCAACATTTTTTATTGTATTTCATAGGGCAGGGCAGCTCTTACCAGCTATTAAATGTAATTTTCAATATTCAGTGTCTATGTACAGTTGCAATCAAAATTCAACCCCCATTGCAAATCGGTTTATTGTCAACATTCACAAAAGTTTTGCTGTTTGCAATTAACATATCAAACAAAATCAATTGAAATAGCTCAGCACAACGAATGCACCAAGTGTTGTCCACAAATGAAAAAAGCAACTGTTATTATGACTTCTACAGTCTCAAAATTATTCAACTCCCTAAATAGAGTCCCTCACAACAGCACAAATTTGCAAAACAGGTTGTCTCAAGTACACCTGATGGACCTAATCAAGGGCTTCATTAGTTGCACCAGGTGTGCTTGAGCTGCAACAGATGAAATACCTGAACTGGCTAAGGGTTTGGTGATTGTCATGTTTGACAGCATTTTAGAAACATGGTTAAGACAAAAGAATGGTCCAAAAAGTTAAGAGACGATATCATCACCCTTCACAAACAAGGAACAGGATACAAAAAAATAGAGAAGGCACTGAATGTTCCCAGAGACACCGTTGGAAGCATAGTTTGCAAGTTCAAAGTTAAGAGAACAGTGGTTACTCTACCTGGATGGGGCAGAACATTTTTTATCAATGGCTGCAACCAGATTTCTGAGACAGCATGTTGTAAAAAACACTTGAGTGACTGCAAAAGACCTGCAGCAAGACTTGGTGGCAACTGGCACTGAGGTTTCATTGAGCACAGTAAGTCACATACTAAATGCTGAAGGTTTCCATGCCATATCTCCATGACGTACACCAGTACTGACCCAAACGAACAAGAAATGTCAGCTCCAACATACTAAAAATCATATAAAGATTCCACAGAGGTTTTGGGATTCTGTTCTGTGGCGCGATAAAACAACACTGGAACTTTTCGGCACAAGAATATTACTAAACTGGAGGACATTACTCATGAGAAATGGGCTAGGATTCCTCTGGAACGCTGCAAGAGGCTGGTGTCTGGATATGCATCTCATATGCAGCAGGTGATAACAGGAAAAGGGTGCTCTTAAGGCGTTGAATAATTTTAAGAATGGAGAAGTCATTATCAGTTGCATTTGGAGTTGAATTTGGGGAAATCACTTTTTTTCCAGCATTCGTTGTGTTGAGCTTTTTCAATTGCTTTTGTTTGATTTGTTTATTGCAAACAGCTGAAATTCTATAAATGTTGACAATAAACCTGATGTCCAATGGGGTTGAATCATTTCGATTACAACTGGACAACTTAATGTCAATGAAAAAACGCCAGTTTATATCACTACATACAGAGCATGTATCTCTTAGGTTTAACATTTCATTTTTTATCTCTCTCTTGCAGCCCACTACACAGATGGTAAAACAGCCCTTTGTTTAGAAACCATCTACAATCTAATTTGATAAATGAAGCTGTGATAATAAATGAATATAAATTACTGTAATAAATCATAAAGAAGACAGTCCTTTAATCTGACTCTTATGATTTTACAGCCTGTAAGAGGAGACATCAATATTGTATTAGTTTAAATACATGTAGCCTACCAAATGATACTCCATTCTCTGTAGTGCACTACTAATGGGCCCTTGTCCAAAGCAGTGCACAATGAAGGGATACTGACACACATACTAAATAGTTCTGGACACTACCTATGGCATGTAATGAAAACCTGCCAAAAGAAAAGCTAGTGGCACATCTTTGTGGCAATACAAACCTAGAGTGTGGTGGACAACTTACTGCTACAAATTAGCGCCACCAGAAAGGCCTCAAGGCTAAGAATTCTTTAGTATATTATCTGTAAATATATCCCACATTTTTGTACTGGAAACCCATTTAATTTAATTGACAAATTGTCACTGCCCTCATTGAACCTGAATAATTTATCCCACTCTTTTTAAATGACCATGGTTTTGCCTTCATATTTTTTGAGAATAAAAGTTCATATTTCTTTCACATGAACTTACTATCGCCTCTCTCGTCCTCCCACTCTCCTTCCAGATTTCCTTTTCTATCTGCATATCTCTTTATCCCTGTGTTTTTACATGGCATTCAGGAGAGGTCAAGCCTTTCAAATGTACACATACCATATGATTTCAGAATTGTGTACGATTGTGTAATCATGGTGGAATATTCAACAATGCACAAAGCCTCCAAATGCTTTATGATGACTAGACGGTGATGGTCTTTAGAATAACGAAGGATTGAAAGACGTGGGCCAATGGGAGCAACGTTCAACAATGTCACCTTTTAAAATACATTTTTGAATCAAATGCCGTAAGGAAAACATTAAAAGCACCAAAAAGAAGAAAAATTACTAGGTTGATTGATACTCCAGTTGCCAAGCAACATAATATTTTCCATCACCAAAGCCCCTATTCAATGAAATAAAAAATACATTTTAAATAATCAAATCACTGAATGGAGATAAAAGAACTCCACCTCCACCTCTTTCTATTTACGCAAATGTAACATTATTATTTACAAACAAATTCCATTTATTCATTATTATGAGTCAGCAGAAAAAAAGTGGTTTCATCAAAGATCAGCAACTTTTGTCTAGGGATGTTATTGAATATTGAAATAAAAAATGTAAGTGAAATGCAAAAAAAATCTATACAACAGGCAATTGTAGAGATGAATCACACTGATACAGTGCTTTGATGTACAAAGCAGACTTTGATGCTAAAGCAATATGCTAGCAGAAAGTTCCTGACAGTGTCTTTACTCTTGCAGATTAGCCAGACTGCATGTTTATTTCCCCATTACTTAATATTTTATATAAAATGGTGCAAAAACACCTTTGAAACAATTTATTGAAGACCTGTGAGGGGACATGGAGAGAACCACACACACACGCAAACGCACGCACGCATGCACACGCACGCACGCACACACACTCGCACACTTGCACACTCGCACACTTGCACACTCGCACACACAGAATGGAGTCTCCCTTTGATGTTTGACATGTTTTTGTTTCTGTCCCCTGGTTGTGATTACTGTGTGTAAATGAAACATGGTTTGAAAGACAAAACAGAACAAAACAAATGACTGACTGTAGCTTTGAAGCTATCCCGAACATGCCTGCTTGGACCTCAGGTTTTATGAGCTCTGCAAAGAAAAGTGAGAAATTTGTCTGGTAACAGATACCAAACAGCAGATTCATAACGCAAAAAGACCAGGTTCATAGCATATGGGGCTGATATCCTCCATTCTGTTCCCAGGCTGACAGTACACAATATTCATATTGTCTGCCTTTATAAGACAAATCACTCCAATCAGCCTTCTATTACAAAGATTTCACAGTTGATTGTCGTGCCTTTCATTGAATTGATTTCAAGGTAATCATGAGAATCTCAGGAAAAGCTCATGAAATGTGTGAGAATGTGATGTGAGAGGAGTGTGTGATGTCAATGGCAACGAAGTCGCTGGTTCAAATTCTCTAAAGAGCATCACATCGTGTACGTAGCCTAGAGTCACACTACAGTTTGAACACTATGTGTCTCGGCCCACTAGGTGGCATCAGACAGATGCTAGGGTGCCCTTGAGAAGACAGTGAAGAATTATAATAAAACATCAAATGTAACACACATATTCTACTAAACAAATAATCCAGACAGAAATATGAAATCATAGGTAAATCAAATAATAAAAACATTTAAATTCATCCTTTATTTTTACTCAAGTAATAACGTTTGCCAGTATGTTAAATACTGCCTAGCAACGCTCATCTGACCAGTCCAAATGTTAGCTACTGTCTTCTGCGTTTGCAAGTTAGTTTCTAACCTTTGCATTGCACTTAATTATTTTCCTGTAATAAAAAAAGTATGGACAAATTTTATAAGTCGTCCATAGCAAAAACAGGATGATCCACAAAAAGAGATAGATGAACATCTGTGGAGCCAAATGAAAAGAATGCCCCAGGGATAGACAAGGGGTGAACGACTCCAGGATTTTTGGAATGGACTCTAAATTCCTTTGGTGGCAGTTGACTCTTTCTCGAGTATGACTCCACATATTTTATCCAGTTAAAGTATATAATTGTGTCCATCAGCCGTGGTCGGTGGATCCTAATTGGGGATGCCGGGCTCACATTACGTTCGGGACCGGAGTGAATGGATTGGGGATGCCGGGCGCCGGGCTCGCATTACGTTTGGGACTGGAGTGAATGGATCTTAATTGGGGACGCCTGGCTTGCATTACGTTCGGGACTGGAGTGAATGGAATGGTGTGTAGCGCATCAAACCCATTGTGTGATACCATTCCGTTTCCCCCAGTCCGGACGATAATGTGAACCCGGCATTCCCAATTAAGTTCCATTTACTCCGGAATGGATTCTATAGGCTTTATTCAGCTCCCGCAATAATGAATATGAAAATGAGGCTGAGTTGTGAACACTAGGCACTCTCTACCATTAGACCACTCAAAATGTAATTTGTGCAGTGGCAGATTTTACCCAACCAACATACAGATAGAAGAAATCAGGCTATGTTAGAATTAAAATAATGTGCTATTAAGTTATTAATATACTGTAGAAGTTAAGCTGACATAAACATTCGCAATGTGATTAGAAACCAAAGGGTTGGAATTCCATTGTCTTTAACGTTACAGTCTCATTAAAAAAAGAGCTGTTTGCCGATTCTGTCTGATGATTATTTATTTACTGCTGGCAAAAAAAGGAATATATAAACTGAGCAAAACAAAAACAAAATGTCCCTTTTTCAGGTCACTGTAATTTAAAGATAATTTGTAAAAAGACAAATATCTTTACAGGTCTTCATTGTAAAGGGTCTAAACAATGTTTGCCATGCTTGTTCAATGACCCAAAAACATTAATGAACATGCACCCGTGGAAAGGTCATTAGGACACCAACAGCTTACAGATGGTAGGAAATTAAAGTCACTTTTCTACTAACTCTGAAAGGGTCCCTGCTCATCTTCTGGAACTTGCCTTAGGCATGCTGCAATGTGGCATGAGCACTGCAAATGTGGCCAGGGTAGTAAAACTGCAATGTTCGTACTGTGAGACGCCTAAGACAGCGCTACAGGGAGACATGAAGGCCAACGTTCTCGCAGTGGCAGACGATGTGTAACACCTGCACATGATCAGTACATCCAAACATCACACCTGCCAGACAGGTACAGGATGGCAACAACAACTGCCTGAGTTAAACCAGGAATGCACAATCTCTCCTTTAGTGCTCAGACTGTACACAAAAGGCAAAGAGAGGCTGGACTTTTGTTGTAAGGCAGGTCCTCACCAGACATCACCAGCCGTAATGTTGCCTCTGGGCACAAACCCACCTTTGGATCAGACAGGACTGACTAAAAGTGCTCTTCACTGACGAGTTGTGGTTTTGTCTCACCTGTAAATTAATGTTGGGTGTAAAGGAGGTGAGACAATTGCGAAGGTATAGTAACAAATCAAACAGTGTTTAATGACAAACACAGTTACAATGAAAAGTAGCCACCTTGGGCAACACTTGAACGCAGGGCTCACATGAAATAATAACCGACAGCTCACAGGACTTAAATACACATACTGATTGATAAAGTGAAAATTCACTTAGTGAATGCAGCTGGACCTGATTGAGAGCAACTTTTGCATGCTTGTTTGTTTTCCTCGTCTCTCTTTATCTCCACCAAAGACACTGGATGACCACTTGTGTGTGGTTTTTACTTTCCATTTAATTTATTGTTTTGGTTGTGTGTGATTTTTACTTTCCATTTAACTTAGTGTTTTTGATCTTGTTTGGTTTAAATTCCAGTGCATTTTTTGTTAACAGAGACTGAGAGTCCATTTAATTTATTGTTCTTGGTTGTTTTCTTCATTTGTTGTGGATATTTAAAATGTATTCGAGTTCCAGTGCTAAATATTCTTTAGAAATAAAAGTTTATTGACCTTTGAAAAGGTGTACCGGCATTATTATCATTATATTATATGAAAATGTTCTCAGAATGACAATAACATTTTTTATCGCAATACTTCCTGGGGTAATCTATCGACCAGCAAGATGTCTTATCGTGACAGGCCTAGGGAGCACACTGTTACAAAGGGTGACGGTCGGACTCGTATTTATCATCGAAGGACTGAGCATTACAAAGAGGTGGATCAATTTGGAGTGTGAGGGCTAGGGTAATTCCTCTGAGAAAATGTCTGGACACTTGCAAGTGCCTCGGTGGAAGAGAGTGGTAACAACTTGTAGAGCAGTGTTTTTCAAACTTTTTTTCAGTGACCCACATTTTCAAAATGACAAATCATTGTGACCCAAATGTCATGAAAAAAGGTGTTTGCACATATATAGCTTTCCTATCATTTTTATTTGTATCTAGGGGAATTATCATAATACATTAGTTCAAATTGTCACCAGACTTATAATACACCATTCATTTTATATAACCAAGATCAGATGGTTCTTCCACCAAAATATTAGTATTTCTATTAATTTATTTACCATCAGATAAAAAATTATCGATGTTGCTGTTTTAACTAGCTATGTGAAATTAAAGTCAAATGAAAGTTTGTAAAACTGTAATAAATGGATATATTTTTTTTACTTCTAATGATTAGTGCATTGGGAAGATGAACATGTTTTAAACAAGAGTACACAGCTGTTATTTTATCTGATGTAAGTAAGCCTAACTAGGGCCCTATAAAATCTGTTTTACTTTTTTGTGATAACACTTTTTAACTCAAACCTCCATATAAACACTGTGGGCTAGTGGTTCCAATTGTTTTTGGTCACTGTACCACCAGAGGTCCTAGTACCCATGGTTGGAAACCATAGCCAGGCAGAATTGGTTAGCTCAACTATTTTGCAACTGAACAACTATTTGGACAAAGTTGCATTCAGAAGCCCACACCCAAATAAAAAATACAGAAAATACTGCTGTACAGTTTGCTCGTGCATTCAATGCAGTATGTTTGTGCACGAATGCTACTTAAAAAATTTCAAGTATCAAGCACAATCGTGTGGAAAAAGCCATAATCTTCCGCAGCTCTCTTGCTAGCTTTACCCTGCTCTCCCTGAGTGAGAGAGAAGCCTGATAAATTACTTCAAGCGATTTAGATACATAAACAAATGATTGATATTCGTTATTATATACCGTTTAAATAGTCATACGCATTTGGATTAATGAGAAAAACTGATAAAAAAAAGCGTTGTCTCTTTGGGCAATTTAGAATGGACTAGATACCATTAGCTATAGCTGTATAGTTATGAAGCACATTAGATATGAATGCTATGATAGAGGCGCATGCTGGCCAATTTCAGGGGACAAACTGAATATACAATTTCATATATTATTGTTGCACATTTCCCTCTATCCGTAGAAGTTCGATTTGACATTTTTCACTGATGTTATGATTTTTATTATTATTATTATTATTATTTGGTTGAATTCCGCATTAATGTCTGGATTCCGTGATTCCGTCCGCAACGTGAAAATCATAGGACCCTACTTTGTAATCTTGACCTATACATTGTGCTCAGTTTAGTACACCGCGCCATGTGGCTGTGGAGGTGTACTGTCGACTATAACCTTCATTTTAGACAGGGGAGAAAAGCAATGACAAAATAATTTAATGATTATGAAAACATATTTGCCAACCCAATTTTAATCTCCCGCAACCCACTCGTGCATTGGGTCCCAGACATTGAAAAACACTGTTGTAGAGGATGGGTAATTTGCTGGTAAATCTTCTTGGTTGAAAAGCAATCTTTGAGTCAGGTAGTGGTTGATGGTTGTTCTCAGTTTAATACAACCCCGCTGATGGGGTCAGGGTTCACCACAGGTCAGGAACAGATTGTAAAGGAAGTGCCCAGCTCAATAACATAAGCTGGGAGTGACCATCTAGCACCTTCCAGTCCCTTACAGAAGACCCTTATCTCATCAGACCCAGATAAGCAGGTCAGCAGGTCTCCTTAAACATTCGGTCATCTTCTAGATCTTATCAGTCTTGTGACCTTGGATCACAAGACATAGCAGTAGGCACTCTAGATTATGTAATTTCTTATAGAATCTTTTTGCTCCAGGGTGCACAACCATGTTAAGCTGTCCTGCTTAGCCTGAATGTTATATAAGCTATCAGATATCTCATGCCTGTAAGAATGAGCATAGCTATGATGGCCTTCAGTACCCTCTCTGTAGGGAGAAAGGTGCTGACTCATTCTCAGGCCTTACAAAAACAGATAAACAACAGGCCTCTGTGTGATGACCTCATTTTCAACTCTGCTCAGTTATAACATTATAAACTGCTTTGAATTGTATTATAATGTGCTCATATAGAATTACTCCTCAACTATCTCACAGCAAGAACTGGTAAATCTGGAACAGATCAGGCACCTGTAAACTAAATTGCAGAAGTATAGCTAGTGAGTGTCAATCTGACTAAAGGATTCCGTATTTGATGAGCAGTGTGAAAAAAATTGTCCGGCTCAGCGACATGTGAGCACCATTCACCATCCCAAATCTGTCTAGCAGGAGTAGTGCAGAAAAAATTTACAAGAAAAATTTGGAAAAGAGAAATTGGAAAAATTAAACCAGCAATTGAAAGTGAGAGTAGGTTTATACAGTATATAAAAAATATTAAGAGAACACTAAAATCACTTTGGGTCTCGATGAATGAAACATATTAAAGATCAAAACCTTTACTGTACATTGTGTAGTTGGTTGAGAAATGACTTAACAACAGTCAATCGATATCAACAAGACTTATCGATTTACTGTAGGACTGGATTCAAACTCACACCAAAAATGTAAGTAAACATTTGAAATCACAGGCAGCTCATTATGTCTCTCAATAGTGTGTATTGCCCCTGCATGCCTGTATGCACTCCTGAAAACATCTGGGCATGCTCTGGATGAGACAGCAGATGGTGTCCTGGGGGATCTCCTCCCAGACCTGGTTCAGTGCATCAGTGAGCTCCTGGACAGTCTGTGGCGCTACTTGGCGGCGTCAGATGCACCAATACATAATGTCCCAGAGGTTTTCAATTAGATTCAGGTTTGGGGAACGTGAGGGCCAGTCAATAGCATCAATGCCTACGTCATCCAGCAACTGCCTAAACACTCTGGCCAGGCGTTGTCTTGCATCGGGAAAAACCAAGACCTGCCAAATCTGGTGTTCTCTGGCAAATACCAATCGAGCTGCATGGTGCTGGGCTGTGAACATAGGGCACCCAATCGAGGACGTCAGGCCCTCATGCCACCCTCATTTTTTAAGTTTCTGGCAGTGTTCCTCCTGTTACTCCTCGCACAAAGGACCAGATACCAGTCCTGCTGCTGGGTTGATGCCCTTCTACGGCCCTGTCCAGGTCTCCTCGTGTAACAACCCATCTCCTGGTATTTCCTTTATGCTCTTGAGACTGTACTGGGAGACACAACAAAACTTCTTGAGTCGGCACGTATGGATGTGCCATCCAGGAGGAGCTGGACTTACTGGCACAACCTCAATGGGCTGCAGGCACCAACTCGTGCTGCCAGTAGTTACACGTCAGAAAGGATAAGGAGACCATTCCATTTTTGGGGGTTGTCTTGCTGTTGCCTCTCCAGTGCACCTGTTGTCACTTTTGTTTGCACCAAACAGGTGACATTGAGTCACAATTGCTTATGCTTCCTAACTGGACAGATTGATATTACTGAAGTGTAATAGATTTGGTGTTACTGTATACTTTAATGATTGAGTGTGCACTTAATATTTTTATGCAGTGTATGTACAGTCGTGGTCAAAAGTTTTGAGAATGTCACAAATACTAATCATCCAACAGATGAGCTATTGTAGCTCAAATTGCTGAAAAGTTAATGCTGGTTCTGATAGAAAGGTGTCAGAACACAGTGCATCAGAGCTTGTTTTATATTAAACAATACAATCAAGTAAATCATAGGTAGGGAGTTCTGAAGCAAAATATATGATGTATTAGTAGCTAGCAATTAGAACAGGGAAGGGGTAAATTGACCACAGAGTAATGGTAAGATGCTATTCACGTCATTTGACAGATACAAACATGATGGCCTATCTCCATTCGCACATCATGATGTCATTCAAAGGAATAGATTTTTTAAAAATATCATGGAACCAAATATGTTTTTTCTGCATTTTGTCTTTAAACATGCAAATTATTTTATTTTGTGACAAAAAAGCTGATTACAAAGGGTCGTGGCAGAAACATTTCCAAGGTAGAGAACACATGATTATGCTTTTTGAAAAGGGGGCTATCAAGGAAAGCATTTTCAGCAAATAATTTGAGACCACTTAAGAGCAGATAGGGCAGAGTGGATTTACAAATTACTTTTACCCGAATGAGAAAAGCTATAAATAACATCCCAGAGTTTTCTCTGGGTCCTGTCAGAAGAAACAATGTGGTCCAAACTCCAGAGGAACAAGTATTGTGGGATAGTGGTGGAAAGAGATATTGACCTTGAAACTGGAAATATATTTAATGTAGTTGTACTAAATGAATAGAAAAGTGTAGTGACAAAAAGTGTAAAAAAAAATAATTGCTCAAACAAAGTTCAATATTAAAAAAAAATGTTGTTTCCTTTTCGCATGTTTTTATTTATTATGTGTATTTAGAAATCCATATGACATGGAAGCAAGTGTGATCAGGGACTAGATCTGATTAATTGTCAGAGGAACAGAGAGCAAGAAAAAGAGCAAGGGAGCAAACGAGCAAACAGGGGGAATCTCGACATTCGAAGTGTTGTGGTGTGAACTTCAGAGTAGGGCACCTATTATTTGAGTCACCTCTGGGGGTATCAGTGGAAGTTGAGGTTAAAGAGCTAACAAAGGCAATCCCAGGTGTGATTAGTGCCAGTCGCATGACCCACATGGCAAATGGAGGAAAGAAAGAACGTCTGTTTTATTTTTTTTAAGGGGTTGGGTATTTTTTTGCCATTTTTAATGACAAGAAAGTAAGAATGTAGTGGAAGACCAAGAGTAAGGGCAGAGTGAGCTTCACGGCGGGTGCACAAATGAATGTAAACTGTTATGTAAGGTGAGGCGTAAGGGCATTACTTTCCACAATACCACAATATGAAAACTGCAAAGGGTTGGCAGATGTGTACAAATGAAAAGTGTACGCTATCACTCAGAGTGAAGGTCAGTATGCTATTGTTGGTTGGGGTCATGACCTAGAACCAGGGTATTAAACTTTTACACTACAAGGTGTGGAGCCTGCTGGTTTTCTGATCTACCTTGTCATTTATTGCACCCGCTTGTTGGCCTAAGGCTAAATAAGTCCCAGAGTACAAGGTTGCAATAAGAAAAAAACTAGAGTGAAACTGACTTCGAGGGCCAGAGTTGAATAAGCTGGCCTAGAAGATCCAGGGTTCTTTTGCCCCTTGAATGCTGAATGAGATCGAGGAGGAAAAAGAACAGCACTCTCGCAGCCTTCCGTACACTCATAGTGTTCCGTATACATACTTTGTTTACGTCAATAAAAATAAAGATCAAGGTTACATCTCATTCGCATAGCACTGTGAAGAATAATGTTAGCACATTTCAACTAAATCTACATTGAGACATACTGTTTTGGTCTGTGCACAATTGAAGTAGATACTGGAGCGACCTTGAAAAATAACAGAGGGAAGAGGAAGCTATGGAGTAACGCGGAGCAGGGAAACTCCAAATGTGAGGATACTTATTTTTCTCTAAGGATCTTCTCAGGAGTAAATTAATACCATCATTTTAGGTAACTGACAACTAGAGTCTGAAGTAATTGGTTCGTGAAATTCTTGAACTGTGTTAGGAGATGAGGAGGGAACCAAGAGCTACACAGCTATCTCATTCAAAGTGAACAGAAAATCTATGAGCCAAATCTCTACACAAAAAGATCCTAACACAGGCGAACTCAGATTCATCTACTGCACTGGAACTAATGCCCCATGTTATCTCATGCAAACCGCTGTTTCATGACTGATCTATGATACCAATTATTTCCATGTAGTGACCGTAACCGACCTGCAAGCTTGAATTAATTCACTTCCTTAACTGGCAACTAAAGTATCTGGAATTAATTGTCTTCAGATTTTTGCCATTATCTTTTTCATGACACATTTTTATTTGCTTTTATTCTTAATTGCCAAATAGATTTCAACAATTAATCAATTTATCCAAATAAAGAAAAAAGAGACATTCCTCACCGGATTGCGATGGCCGTCAACCTGTTAGTGTTAATGGTTTTTTCTGCATCAGCCTTCAACGTGTGGACATCACTACATCCCAGTTTCACCACAGGGATCCCGTCCTGGAGGAACACATGTAGAAACCTATCTCCATCGTTTTCTTCCTGGGCTGAAAAAACAGAGAAAATATGATCAGTTAAAAAAATAAAATCTTAAATTCTTACAGTGGAAAGGCGCTTTTTGGTTTGGGTATAGCCCTACATTTAGTTCTGTTTATGCTGTTCGTTAAAATAATTATATTTAGAAAATGTAATCTCCTACATTTTATTTGAATCAATGTAAATCAGAATGGCTTGGAAATAATGGATGATGCTATTAACGAAATAGAGATTGAAGAAACAAAACCAATCTGAATTACTTAACAAAAGTCCTGAAGGGAGGACATGAGGAGATCACAAGCCTACATTTTTGTTGTTGGCTGAAGAATGCTTTATCTTCCAAGTACATTGGTGCTGCCTGAACTTCCTGGCTGAAGCAAAATGACTTGGCAAGAACATAACATTCCATAATCTGACTAACACTTTAATGTGATAAAGACCATAATGTGAGGAAGGCTGTAATGTGATAAAGATTGTAAGTGGCAGAAATCAGAGGAAAATTTAATGAAGACAAAATTACATAAGAATTCTCCCTTTTACCTATAAAAGGTTTAAAAAATGGCCTCTTATATACGTTTGCAGCTCTGGGAAAAGCATTCTTTGCATTATTCGAGCACTGACAACACTGCACCTTTTTAGTAATTTTGACCAGTTGTAATTCTCTGCAAATAAATTCTCTGAATGTTAATATTTGTATTTGGAATTTGAGAGAAATTATGTCAGTTATTAAGGAACATTTAACATTTTTATTCTACCCAAACACATACAGTACCTATCAACAGTAAAACCAGAGACAGATGATTCTGCAGTGGTCTCTTTAGAGCGGTAAGCTACAGTATTTATAGAAATTCGATGGCAGTGAACTATCATGATATCTTCTGCTAAGTTTGTGCTGGAAAAAAAATTGATTGTCATATTTTTGTTATTGTGCTACATTTAAATTTTGGTAACGTGTGGCAATATGAAAAAGCTAAAACCCCAACAGATGAACATGAACAAAAGTGGGTAGACTGTTTACTTGTGTTATCCCACACTAGACTATTGCATGATTGTACCATTTTAAGGAAGTTCATTGAGTAGATGAACCACAACAGCCATGTTACATGGTTGTAGGTGATGTCTTCATTAAGGTGCATGGTAGTAAATCACACTTCAAGGCTATAACCATGGTACACATTTATTATCTCTGCCTTTCCCATCAATCATGACGTCTGTCCGTCTGTCACGGAGAGAGGAAAGAGGTGAGGGTGAGGGATAAATTATCCGGGGGAAGATAGATGTATGATGATAACAAGGACCTCAGTTGGAGCAGATCATCCTAAAGAAACTGTATCTACTCATAGAAAAACAAAACATCAAAGAGTTGTTCACCTGTCTCCCTATGAGGACTCTTTGAAGCACACTTTTAGTTGTTCCTTATAGAGCCCTTAGGATGCTACATGGCAGCAAAAAAGTTTCACATTGAAACAAAACTGGTTCTCTCTGAAACAATACAAGATTATCCAATGGGGACAGCCAAACTACCCTCCTGGAACCCTTTTTCTAACAGTGTAGCATCAGGTTTGGAGCAATTACTAATGACTCAAATATTTTTTATCGCAATTCTAGCAACCAGTGGGGTAATGATGTTTAACTGTGGGTCCTTATTTCAGAGAAAAACCAGGGGCTAAAGTTCCAAAAGGATGTATGGCACTTATTAGTCTACTCATACCATCCTTGCTAAGGCCCAAAATCCCAATTGGATTTTTCATACCAAGGCAATGAGTGACTGTTGTTTTGATTATTAAGGAATAGAGAAGAACAAGGCTAGAA
The DNA here is from genome assembly GCA_016801145.1 of Umbra pygmaea. Taxonomy (NCBI): domain Eukaryota; kingdom Metazoa; phylum Chordata; class Actinopteri; order Esociformes; family Umbridae; genus Umbra; species Umbra pygmaea. The sequence continues at coordinate 38,918 of JACXGM010000253.1, forward strand.
CAGTGTTTACTATTGAGACCAGAACAACAAACCGTGGTTCCTCATGTGGAACCAATGGCCCTGGAGGATGAGTGAAACACACAATAACCCACCTACCATGTAATCTATATTACAGTAATCAAACCAATACATCTCTCTTTCTCTCACTCTCCATTAGGTTGACATCTTACTGAGCACTGCGTATAAAACAACATTAAAACATTTATATTTGCAGACATGACAAATATGTAATATACACACAAGCTACAGCAAAATCGAATAAGATGGTCTCGAGTATCACGCAGTATGTCTCTATCCATAATGTTAAACTGTACTGTACTCTGGAGGAACCTGACCAGGTATGGAACGCTTCAAAGAATATCTGGTGGAGCTGATCATTTTGACCAGTCTGACTCTCAACAAACAGCAGAACATTATGTTCTAGTAAAAATGTATTATTATTATTGTGTTCTTTTTAATTTCCGAAAAGCATGTTAAGTCTTACTTTCTATCTATGCTAAATGCTTTTCAGTATGACTCATTTTAGTCAGCCACATTTTAAAAAGTCTTTTACAGCCTGACAATGCCGTTTTTCTTCCTATTTTTGAAAAAGAACGTTCCCCAGTTCAGTCAGCAATTAAATCTATTAACCACCATAATATCAAAGTGATGTTGTCATTCAAATTGGTGAATAATGTTACTTGAGTCAACACATTCACTGTCTAATTATAACATATAGCATTGCTTTCTGATGTGGTCACTTTGTTACTCATGCAATTATACATTTGCTGTGTCTTTTGGGCTCTAAATGACCTAATATATTTAGAATTATAAATATCTCACAATACCATTTACTCAAGAGACATTTTAATTATTATGATTGACTGACAAGTAATTCACAGAAATGCCTGTAGAGAACATGTTTATTAATGACATGTGAACACAACAGCCTCTGGTGCCCACAGTAATGAGAGATCATTACAACAAGGATTCAGTGTGAATAACAAAACTGTTTACTTCCATAGATGAGAAACGTCCTAAATGTCCTAAATAGTCTTTTTTCAGAGAAAGCATAAAAGTAGTGGTGTATGGCGTTGCCTTACACTGATCCAGTATTTAGCATGGGTTATGTTGGCTGGCAGTAGACATGTACTGGTGGCAGTGTAGACTCAGGGTGACAAGAAATCAAAGTGTGCTGGCCCTCTGTTCTCTTCACCAGAGGATACTCATATTCTCGTTCTGCACCCTCTAAATGCATCTGGGACAGATGGAAATGTAATCGACAAAGAGGAAGTCAGTGAGGATGAACATTTTCAGTCTGAACATACCATTTTAGCTACTACTTCAGACAGGCAGATGTGTTGGTTTGGTTATAGGATTAGAGATTACATGGTGGCGATGTATTACAGGGGTTCTCCAAACTCTCCCTTAAAGGCCGCCAGCCACTCCATACATTTGAACTATTCAGTTAGCACACCTGATTCAATGTAAAGGGGCTTTATCAGTATAAAGTACATTAGTTAACATTGCTAAGACAATAAATTCACAAATGACCATTTGACATTAAAAACACAAATGTTTTAGCTGTACATTTGTGAAATAGCTGTGCTTGTTTTCTTTTTTTACAGCCATATCTAGGGTTTCAAGGGGAGTATATATCACTGGAAACTTGTTTACCAGTGGTGGAACTGAATTTTTGCAAGACTTGCAACTCTATTGCAACTCAATAAATTCAAGTAAAAATGATTTTAATTGATAAGAGTATAACATATTAAATATAGATTCAGTTTAGCAAATTAAGGTTGAAAAAGCATGCACAAGAGAAAGCTTGTGAACGTTAGTCTCACTGGAGTTTTTGCACGAAATGGGAGTTTTTCTATGATGGCTTTTCCAAGTGATAATTTTGCCAGTAATTCTAATAAATGCATTGAAAATGTTCAAGTAATCTCACAATATTACTAGCATATTATGATGGTAGTTTTCACTTTTTACATGCATGATAGTACGTACACACTATTCACGAAATATCCTATCCCTGCTAGATTTACCACAGGTGGCTTGCTTGTAGGAGTGGTTGTGGGCTGACATAATGTTATGCTAGTGATAGTTTGTTCTCTAGAAAACTAGCTAGCCACTAATCAGCTAATAACAATTGGATGTCTCTATGGGGGTGCCATGGTGTTAGATTCTTAGGCCGACGCCATTCTCTATGTATATCTATGATGTTGCTCTTGCTGCTGGTGACTCCCTCATCCACCTCTATGCAGATGACACCATTCTATACACATTCTGCCCTACATTGGACTATGTGCTAACTAAGCTCCAAAAGACCTTTGATGTCATTCAACACACTTTCTGTAGCCTTCAACTGTTCCTATATTCCAGCAAAACCAAATGCATGCTGTTCAAACATACACTACGCGTACCCACCAGCCTGACTAGCATCTCAGGATGGGTCTAAACTAGAATACGTGGACACCTGCAAATACTTTCAGGACAGGTTGGTGTCTGCTTTCATTCCAGCCCCACTTTAACCAGCTCCAATACACAATTTAATCTAGAATTGTCTATTCCACAACAAGGCCTCCTTCACCCACGCTGCCAAACACACCTCATTATAAATTACTATTCTACTGATCCGAAACTGTGATGCCATTTACAGATAAGACTCTATTTCCCTCCAGAAAACGGACATAGTCTATCATTGGCAAATAGTGTAAATAAATAGCTACCATTAGTTTCTCTATTTTGCCCTCTATTTTTTTGTAATTTTTATCAAACAAACATACAACGGATTGCCCAGTAAGCCACTTGCTTGCCCCGCTTTCCTTCATTGAAATTAATTGAGCCATCGTGAATACTGTGGCACAGGCACTGTCCACTTGCCTTGATTTTCACCTCCCAACACTTGTTTTGCTCTTCGCCTGCCGCTTTTGGGTATGTATGTTTTAATTGTTTCAAACAATGCTTAAACACATACAGTTAGCTCGTATACCTAGTATTTCAACCAAATTCTTTGCTGATGACGAAGTATTATTTTAGCTAATACTAAATCAAATGTTGTCCTACTGAGTAGTAGTATCCTCGAAAAATAATACTTTCCAGTCATAGTCCACAATTATGTAGGGAATAATTGCAAATTAAAGAATATACACAAAGATCACAATTGCAAACATGAATAACAACTGGAAGTAGCTTTTTTTTTGCGAACAGCAAAGTGAAGCTAGCAACATAACTACCAAGCTAACGTGTGATAGCCAGCAGCTGTGTAGAAACATGAAACCCACTGAGGTACACCAACAGCCTCAGAGACCTTTATCAATGATGCTTTAGTTACTTTTGTGTCCTTGTATTTTAAAAGAGATTAAACACATTGTACAGGTCTGTAAATCCAGATAAACTAAATGGTAAATTCTTTGTTAGTGTTGGGTGTAGATAACAATTGTATGGTTGGACATTTTCACAGGGATGCCACGTACAAGAGGAACAGACACACCTTTTCTCTTTGGCTGTTGTCCAAAATGGCGAAAGCCGTTTCAAAACTGAATGAAATGCCCCACACGCACTCTCACTTGACCTAATTGAAATGGAATGGGATGCAAAATTCCGCTAGGCGAAATTCGTCTTTGAAATGCCTAGCGGACAGTGCCTGATCTGACTGCCTACCCGATTTGACTGACCCACAGAGTTCCGTCCCCACAAACCACGTAACAGACACATTCTGAATGCTGATTTGCTCCACGTTTCGCTTCATAGACTCCTGGAGAAATAAGACAGATCAAGCAAGTTGCTGAGACGTTTTTCTATTACTTTTTTACTGTACTGTAAAATATACACAATAATTAAGTTAAATATAGTCTAAATGAGTTGCTATTAATTTAGCTGAACATATTTCGGCACCTCGCAAGCTAGCTATCTCTAAGATTTCCAGCTAGCTACATATTCAAATCGTGTTGCATTAGTTTCAAAAGTTACACCTTGGTCGATCGGTCTCCCTCTTTGTTCCGTGAACGACACACCTTGGTCACCTTTGGAGCGAAGCAGCGAATCAGTGTTCAGAACGTGTGTCTGTGACGCAGTTTGTGGGGACGGAAGTTTGTATGTCCGTCAAATCCAAGCGAGTATCTGGAAAGCGTCCCTCCTACAGGGAGATTCTGAGGCTAACAAACCACTTTCCGCTAGCATTCCATAGATTGCCATTACTTATTTTGGCGTCACTTTGACAGTGAATAAATTTACATCTGAATCATTTTAAGACTATTTATTCATTGTTTATTTCTGAAGGAACACAACAATGTATAAAATGCTCACGTTATGGCCCCGTAGTTTTGATGGAAATACTTCAGTAAGAGGCAAGATTTGGAATGATTCAGATTTCTCTTCGCACCAATACCAGAAGATTTACAACTTTCAGACAGGTTGCTTACATCACATCTACGTCATCAAGCTCAGTTTGAGACTGCGCAGTACGCTCAGCCACCACTGGAAAAGTGCTTCTAATTGACTTCACTGGTCTCCGCCAAAGTCTATGGTGGCGATGTGTCCATTTTATTTACTGTCTATGGTCAAAATGGGTAGGCAGTCAGTTCAGGGTCTGACACCAGTAACAGTATATACACACTATTCGCAAAAATATGTCTATCCCCGCTAGATTTGCCCAAAGTGGCTAACTTGCAGAAGGGGTGGTGGGTGGGCTCACTGACACATTGTGTTGCTAGCTGATAACAATGGTTACAAAGCCACTAGTCAGCTTATACTGACATTATATTCAATAAAACTGAATGTTAGTTAATGGAAGCAAAGTTATGTGTTTAAATGGAGGACATGATACACCTACCTACACAAAATCGTTTGATTGGTCGGTCAGATGCGATTGTCGTGGGTAATTTTCGTTTGCCCCTCATGCATCACCCAGTAAATCACTTGTTCCCCCCATTTTTCCTTCATTGAAATGAATTGAGCCGCACCCATCGCACCCAAAAACACGTTCAGAATGCCTATAATTCTGCCACCCAACAGGCATTCAGGCCTGCTCAATATATTCTCCATTTGTCTCAATAAATTACAGTAGCATTGCTAGAAGTCAAAACAAATAACTCATATTCATTTATTTTATTTTATATTTATTTCAGTAATTGGGGCAGCAAAGTGGCCTAGGGTTTAGGGCATCTGATTGGGATCAAGACGGTCGCAGGTTCAAACAACCAAGGTGAAAGCTGTGTCTTTCTGGCTGTGAGCAAGACATTTAACCCAAACTCCTCCTAGGTTGTTGCTGCAAATAAGAATAGTTTATAAGTGAACTTTCATGGATAAATATATATTATTATTTTTATTGCAGATGACTATATCCAGAGTGACATATAGTACTGTATGTAGAGAGCAACCTAGCTAACACCAACACTCACAGTTCCAACGTCATCGTTAAGTTTGCAGACGACTCCACCATCCTGAGTCTCATCTCCAACAACGATGAGGCCGAAAACGGAGAGGAGATCTTGGCTACATGGCGCCAGGACAACAACGTTTCTCTTAACGTCTGCAAAACCAAGGAGATGATCGTTGACTTCAGGAAGCCGCAGAAGGGGAATTCACCCCATATACATTGATGGATCTGAAGTAGATAAGAGTCCCTGACTTCAAGTTCTTCGGTGTATACATCAAAGATGACCTCCAATGGTCGTGGCAAACAGACATGGTTGTAAAATCTGCCCAAAAGCATCTCTACTTATTGAGGAGACTCAAGAAGTTTGTCATGTCTGCAAAAACTCTCACCAACGTCTACAGGTGTACCATAGAGCGCATCCTCTCAGGCTGCATTACCGCCTGGTACGGCAGTTGCTCTGCTGTTGACCGTAAGGCCCTCCAGACGGTGGTGAAGTCAGCAAAGTGCATCATCGGCTGCCATCTCCCTTCTGTGTAAGGCATCTATTACACACGATGCCTCAGGAAAGCCCAGAACATCATAAAGGACTAAAGCCACCCAGGAAATGGTCTGTTCACACTACTGCCATCTGGCAGAAGTTACCGGAGCATCAGGTCACATACCTTCAGACTCATAAACAGTATTTACCCCCAGACCATAAGGCTCCTCTACCAGCAATCACTGACCTACTGAACTACCGTTGAATGAACACTTCGTTGGTCACCTGCTACATTATGTACATTCATGTACATTATCATCTTCTGCATGTAGCTATCCATTTATAGAAATCACAATATCGTAAGATTTCTACCCATACTGTCCATATTCCCACTTCTACACTTCTCTGAAATTGCTTATGGTCACTATTTTTATCTAGATTTTGTATTTTGTATATTTTATCTTTCATTACTATCTCTGCTTCAAATATTTCTTTATTATTACTACATAGTTGCAGTGTGCCATGTGGTACGAATTTCATTGCTCAGGATCACATATGTTATTGAGTGCATTTGACAAATAAAATAATTTGACTTTGACTATCTGTATCATATCTGCTGATACTGACCAAAATAATAAACATCTTACCTATGAAATGTTTACCAGAGCACAAGTGTCTTACTGACTGACCGTGGTCTGCTAGGACCTCCAACAGTACAGTGTGAAATCGTTTGCCAGCAAAGGACAGTAACAGAAGAGATGATTTAATCATGTGTTTATTTGTGGCAGGATGTGAACATATATATAGTTATTGTTTTCTGTCACAATTGTCAGTTATTTACTAATTTATACCCCCCCATTTTTCTCCCCTTCAGTTTAGTAATTTCCAACTCCCCTTTAGGCCTTGTCTCGTTAGAATACAGATTGACACAGGCATTTTCTTTATGAATTACATTGTATGATATTATCAAAAAGGTGTTTCTTTCATCAACAGATCCACATTATCTGTTATATACCTGTTCTACTGTGCAGCCACTGCGGGATATGGTTTGAGGTGTAACCCAACTGCATTGCTTCATTTAGAAAGCAGTCTACATCAAACAGACTACAATCCATCGAAAACATTTGGTTTCCACTTGTACAATGGCATTAAAGTTACAGAGTTAAATACAAGAAAGCAGAATGGCCTAAAGCAGACACTAATGAAGGAAGCTTGATGCAAACTGTCCTCAATCAGTTTGGACTTTGTCCTCTGACCATGGATATTATTAGATATGATTAAATTGGTGATAGTGGAAAAAACGGTTCCAATATTAAACTTCCACATGAACACGCTGAGAAGATGCTGAGAGACGCATGCTAACTTAAATACCCACTGAGGCCCTTTTCATTTGTTCTAATATGTAATTCTATTAAAATACCTTACAACTTCATCACTTTACAAAGTTGAGATGCTAACAACATCTTGGGAGTGGCAAACACAGATGGGATGTGGAAATGCTGTGCAGCTCTGCCTTTCCAGGCATGTGGCTAATTAGCTATCACTGTGTGAAAGCACATTATACACTGTGTCTTAACTAATGGCTGTCTTTGTACTCTTTTCCATTAGAATATCCTATGAATACATTGAATAAATTGGTATATGCTTGAGAAGATCTCGGGAGCATACTGTAGCACCTCACTTAATGTCTCATTACTTTCAATGACATCAAGTATAACACCGAAGTACGATAATGTGTAAATCTGCATACAAACCATATGAGGTACCCAATTGTATATATAAATGATCACATTTTTCAGGGTTTCTGTACAGTAGATGAATGACAAGGAAAACGAAAAGCAATCTGTTATGATGAAAAAAAAAAAAATTATCACGAGTGGCTTTTGAACAGGAAATTGAATCCTGACACCAATGAGGCCAGACGTATTTTGGTAGGATATGAGAATTCAAATGTTAAGTAGTCTGGCCAGTGTGGCCACATTATGTAGCTCGAAAACTAAACAAGTCCACGTTTGATATAGCGAGGGGGTTAGGGTTGTAACACTTCAGTGCCTTGATCTTGTTCTCCTTTGGAGTCTGATCAGATCGGGCATCTATCCCCCAGAGACTTAAGATGTTCTACAGTTGCAATCCCTGACAGAATCCTGACTGAATCCTGACTGTTCAGAGGTGGTCCAAAAAAAGAGTACTCCTCACAGGGGCAAACCACCTTGCTATTCATGACCTCTAAACCAGGTGGTGTCTGAAGAAGACCTTATCAGTAATTAAATAATTAAGCCACCAATGTCAAAGGTTGCTCTCTATACTAAAGCACTGAAAGAGTGGCACGCAGTACCAGTGCATCATGTCTACAACCAACAGGACACTACAGCTTCTACCCCCAAACCATAAGTCTATTTGATTTAATCTTGGTAATTGCTCCTGTGAGTAATACATTCAATAACAAGGACTTTTTAGCTGGAGTAACACAGGTTTTTGTGCTTTCCTTGATACTGCCTGAATACAGAGAATATCATTTCTCACTCATTAATTTTGCTACAGTATGTACTGTTTATATAATATTATGCAAAACCTGGGAGAACTGCAATATATTCCATAAAATGTGACATTAGTTAGAATATGCAACTGATGCTGACTCATGCCCGCAGAGTCCATGGAAATGTTTATTTTGCTTTTGTCCTAACTCCTTCAAAAATGTATCAACACCCACAGGTGTGAAAGCTTAAAGCAGGATTGTCTTGTTATGAATAAAAGTGTATGAAAACAGATTGGTACATCTGCTTACTTATTGTTTTGAGGGGAATCACTAGCGATAAACCATTCACCCACTCAGCCTCTGAATTTCAACTATTTTAACTATTTATTTGATGCTACCGATTGTTACTTAGACGTTAAACGTACAATATGTAGTTTTTGGCCACCAGGGGGCTCTCAGTCAAAACATTAGCAAAAGATGTACTTGGATGACGTCGGGAAGAAGCGTTGGATCATGGGTATTGTTATCGTCGTCAATGACAACCTTCCAATCTAGCGTCTCCGGCAGAAAAAAAATTTCACTGACAAAGTAATGTGTTGTTAAAAATATTATAACTTTATTCACGTTATGTTTGGTGGTTCCCTGGAACTTAGAGCACCTAGCGGAGTCAAAGTTATATGACGCCATTGACGGAAGACAAAATGAAACGTCCCGTCTCTTCGAATTATATTACAAATTTCTCTGTGTTTGAAAGTTGGTGGAAACATTTAGGATAATGTAAGTACACAACTAAGAAATATATATAATATAGGTATAGTGATGTTTGATTTTTTAATGCAAAGTACGTCTTTTGTAATTGTTTTGGAAAACAACATATTGTACCTTAAAAGGATTTTAGCATATAGTAATGTGTGTGAGGTGCATAATTTAATAAAGACTATTTTAGACTAAACACTATGATTTAGCCCACTGCAGTAACAGGTTCACGATAGAATGTTCATTAAATAACTGAACAAAGGCCTGTCTCTGATTAATGCAGCCAGCAGTTTGTTTATCCAGTCTAGCCTTTTAACCCAGCAAAGTGTCCAGGTAGAATATAGTGTGCAAAACAATTGCAAAAATTGAATTCAGTGGCCTCACTGTAAACATAAGCTTCACACATCTTCTAAACTCACATAAGTAACAGCTCTCATTTAGCCAACAGCCAGAATAAAAAACTCTAGCCGGGCCAGTTCAACGTTAGTGCCTTTCTCTGTACTAAAACTAAATGAATGCCAGTACTTCAGTTTGCAGTGTGTTCATTTGTTCTGCTGTGGGTTACTCTTTCAATAAACAACAAAAGGAGAGGAAGACCGCATCACCATAGACTAAAGCTGGCTCAGCTATTTAAAATCCCTTTCTTTTCAATTTCTAGAGCCAATTGTCTTCTGTTTTGTTGTGATATATTCGGGGAACGATGATGCTACAGGCCCCTCCCATTCAGTCTTCCTCCCCTTTCCTCTACTCGTGTTTTTGTCTTTTCTTCTCTTGGCGAAAAAATGACAAATGACTTCTGTTCCCATGTAAGCCTGTGCTGGGCGCAAAATAGCATGTTTGTACCCTGAGTTTCTTCTCAGACGAAGTGACCGGGGGCCAGAGCGTGGAAAACACTGTAAGACCTCAGGTTTTAACAAGCACTGTACAACTGCCCAACTGCATTAGCTTGGACCAGTACAGATTAAAGAAAATGTGTGCTAAACTGAAGGAAAAACTTGAACTGACTTGTTTAGGCAGGTACATTTACATAATTAGTTTATGGCTACCTGTACATCGGGTACAGCAAACTCAAGCTTGTCGCATTGCCGGAAGTTTTGCTTGAGGACAAATGTGACTACTTTTGATGTACGCTTGTGATCTTGCATGTTAAAATATTTCTGTTTGTTTTGGTGTGCATGCTATTTATAACAGTTTTTTTTTGCAAAACATTTATTATGTATACAGTGTACACTTGTAAAAGAGAATGTGTTCTCAAAGTCTTTCCCTGAACCCATAAAAGTGTACAGTAAAAGTGAATAGGTGATTCTTATTATTCTAGTAACATTCTCTCCAATGTCTGGAGTAAAAAGAAAACTACAGTAAATATGTCGTAGTAGATTGCATATTTTTGAACATTTGACAATATAGTACTCTGCTTTACAACACTGCAGTATTCAGATCTACAACACCAGTAATTTTGGTATAATACAAGGCATTAAGTAAATTATACATGCCAACAAGATTACTGTCTGCACCGTAGGTATTTATTAATGTATTAACAAATAAATAAACATTTGAGAACAATCCTACAAAATGCAGACAAGCATGGTTTTAAGGCCTCTTTTATTTTGCATATTTTTTTTAATCTGACTTTGATTAAAATATTCAACAAAGTTCATTGGTTTTTTCAATGTTGTGTTCTGGATACATTTTTTCAAAGAACAATCAGTTCATTCATCCTCCGGTGACAGTATGATCATTTCAGATGTGAACTGAACAACACCAGCTAAGGTGCCTCGGCTTGACGAATGAGTGCACTGGTAATAGTCACTTATAGACATGTTAGTCTGTCAAGTGTCTAGATTAGCTGCTGGCTGAGAATTCTTTTGCAGTAACATTTTCAAGGTATCTGGGGATTAACCAGCTACAGTTAATGAAGAAAGAAGCACACTTTTACAGAGCATGGACTTAGCAAGAGCCCAAATTGGACTGCTTGAATCTCATGATAACTTCACCTAATAGAGGGTCTACGATTGAGACAGTGTGGCTGACGAAGGGTGAAATACATGAAGTAGAAAGCATAGGAGATGGAAACAAGACGACAGCAAAGGAAACAGTATTGTGGTTCACAAATATGGGGTTGGGTTGTTTCCATTGAAAAAACCTTTAGTAAATGTATTTAATACAAATAAATAATACAGTTTTTAACACTACATCATAAATATTCATACAAAATTGTAACAATTTTTCTTTCTTTCTCTGTCACTCACATTTCAGCTTTTCATCAAACAGTCCGTTTTCTCAAATTTTTTCTCCCATAAACCTCCATTGCTCACTCCACTCGTATCCTCCCTACTCCGTCTCTATCCCCCTTTCTTGCTTTCTTCTTCCATCTCTCCCTTCTCTCTCTCTCTCTCTCTCTCTCACGCCGACCCTCTCTCTCTCTCTCTCTCTCTCTCTCACGCCGACCCTCTCTCTCTCTCTCTCTCTCTCTCTCTCTCTCTCTCTCTCTCTCTCTCACGCCGACCCTCTCTCTCTTTCAGTTGGCTGACAAGAGAAGCCCAAAAGGAATCTCATTCCTGGAGAAGAGAAAGTGGGTGGAGGTGCGGAGAGGTTGAGAGGAGAAAGGAAGCAGGTCTTGGCTGAGACAGATCACTGGATCTGGATTTGCCTGCTGCTATGTTCCTCGTGTGCTTCGCTCATTACCATTGTCTGTTTGATAACAGGTATTTTTCCTTTCAGCTGTGTGCTGAAGAAACAAAGGGATGAGACTGCTAGCGGTATTCTTCCATTTTCTTTCTCAACACACCGACTCAGGTGTCTTGGTTTGAACTGTGCTCTGAATCTTACAATCTGGTGTCTGCAATTTAGATCGTTGGCAGAGCCTCTTTGACAGTGACCAGATTAGGGAGAATGTAGACACCCGGTCTGTGTCCTAACCTTGTGATCAATCCATGATATGACAATACAAAAAAAAGCAAGGTTCATTAAAACGGCCTTGTCTTTGTTCATTGACTGTTATACAGTGGCAAGAAAAGCTTTGTGAATCCTTTGGAGTTACTTGGATTTCTGCATGAATTTGTCATGAAATTCGATCTGATCTTAAGTCACATCAATAGACAAAGTCTGCTAAACTAATAACAGACCAACAATTATACGTTTTCATGTCTTTCGTGAGCACACCGTGTAAACATTCGCAGTTTCATCTTTCCACAGATTATCTTGCCAGGAGCATTGTTGAACAAACATCCAGGTGCTCTTTTGAGAATTCAGACATGCATTGATGTTTTTTTAGACAGCCGTAGCTTCCTTACATGTCCTCACATAAACTCTATTCTTACACTCATCAACAGAGATGTTGTAGAATGTTCCAGAGGTTTCTAGAAGTCTTTAGCTGACACTAGGATTGTTCTTACCCTTATTGGTCATCCTGCTCTTTGTTTTTGCTCTCATCTTTTCATGATGGACACTCTTAGGGAGAGTAGCAACCCTGCTGAACCTTCTCAGTTTATACTCTTTGAATAACTGTGAACTGATGAGCATCAAGGCTTCTAGAGATACGTTTGTAAACTTTTCCACCTTTAGACAAGTAAATACAATTCTTAATCTTAGGTCTCCTGAGCAGGCCAGGCTCCAGGATGAAATGATGGGGGGGCATTTTTCATCAATAGGGGAGGGGCATAACTAATTTATATACCATTTGCAATGCTCTTCAGGAAACAGAACTGGGGGGGCACAGATTCTATCTGGGGGGGCAATGCCCTACTTTGCCCCACCGTAGATCCGGGCCTGCTCCTGAGATGTCTTTTGTTTGAGGACTTGTTCACGTAAGTCACTGCTTCCATTGAATATGAAACTCAATATTGAGTGTTTATAGTTTTTTTTCCATGGCAGGGCAACTTTCAATCCCATGTCTTTCATTGGACTTGAACTGACTTCTGACTGATTAAGCTTTTTTATTAGTCATTAGCCTAGGGGACTGTGAATGTTTAAATTATATATACACATACAATTGTGTGTGTGTGTACCATTTTGTGTGTGCGTACCATTTTGTGCGCGTGTGCCGAGAACAGGAAGGAGATGATGACAGGGCATGATGTTGTTATGGCAAGCCTGTTTTCATCCTGTTCTATTTTTCCCAACTAATCTATAAAGGGAATTTATGACGCCTTCGACGGGAGGCAACACAAGATAAACGCTGTCAGATAGGCAGTGGCAGGTGAGACATACATAAGTAGCTAATGTGACAGCAAAGTGTGTGTGTTAAGTGTGTGTGTGTGTGTGTGTTAAGTGTGTGTGTGTGATTAAACCAAGGTTAGGATGTAAAAGGACTTTGATGAAAGCAAAAGCAATCAGATAAACATTTATACATGTACCTTGTTTTCTTTGCATTAAACCTCTACTGTCTATAAGCAATTATTCCATTTACCCTCTAAAACAATAATTTACAGTTAGTGTGCTCGTCATTTTACATTAGTGTGCTCGTCATTTTACAGTTAGTGTGCTCGTCATTTTACATTAGTGTGCTCGTCATTTTACATTAGTGTGCTCGTCATTTTACATTAGTGTGCTCGTCATTTTACAGTTAGTGTGCTCGTTATTTTAGTTATTGTGCTCATCATGGTCGATGAGTTAAAATGATCAATGGTATTAGCAAATACATTAAAAAACAAAAGCATTTTTTGATGGTTTGAAAATTATATTTTATATTTAAATAGCCATTACAGGCATTTTAAGCTTTATCTGACATGAAATGGTTCTGTGTGTTGGGTTACAGTAATAGCCATGCTAAAGCAGTGCATTTGCATTGTGCAGAGCAGATTACACAGCTGGACTTACCTCCTTTATGCTATTAAAAGGAGTAACCCAATCCACCAATGAATGACTGGGATACAACTTCGTATCAATTACATTTGAGTGCATAATTTCACAACATACAAGGTGTGCTTGATCCGGTACACAATGCCATTTAATGTACAATGGTTTGCAGAAAGTATAAGTGAAATATACAGTACTTAAAATGTGTATTATATTTACAATGTTATATTTTTATGCCATAAGATATGTTTCACGTAGAACATTATAGTTTTGGGTCATTAAAACACGGCACTCTTTAACACAGTAAGAAGGTCTGTACAAGGGAGCTATTGATGTGTTTTAGCAACTTGCTCACAAATAAATCTGTCTGAAAATACAACATAAAAAATCTGTAAATGTAGCAGTTGAATCAGCCTAACCATTGCAACTACTGTATATAAAATCAAATAACCTCATCATACATCATGTATTGCAGTATGTATTTCCCCCAAAATCACACCATGCGTCCAAACCTTTCACCACGTCTCACGTCTCGCGTCTTCATCCTCTTCTCCCTTCAATAATTGTCCATGCTCACACCCATCCCAACTTTAACGTCCCCCCCAGCTGTGGCTTCTTCTACTGGGGTGCCCAGGCTCCAGCGGTCGACGTCACCAATCTACTGATGCCACCACCACCCTCTCCTGCACTCCTGTCTGTCTTTGTCATCATCCCCAGTGTATATATGTTCACCTCTCTCCCTGCATCATTGTCTGTTCTCGTTTATCTGGACTTGTGCTGCAGCTACATCTGGCCTACGTGCCAATGCTCATTTGAGCCATAGTGCAATCTTTATTGTTTTGGGCCTAAGAGAAGCCTGCATCTATTTGCCTGCCTAGAGCAGTGGCCTGATTAAACTGTGTGTGACTCCGCTTCCTACCACATTACACCACCCAAACCAACTGGAGAAAATAACAGAAAACAACCTCTAGCTGTCAATCAATCACTGAAAGAATGTCCTTAGTTCACCTAATCAATCCAAACTGTGTACTTTTGCATACTTCGCTTCCTTGTACCATTGACACTCAGACGTGTCATGAACCTTCCTACCTGTATCCACGGAAACATGTTTCCTATTGACTGACAGTGGTCCCACAGGGCTTCCTAACTGTACAGTGTAAAATACACTTTGTATTTATGTAAAACAGTACGTAGAAATGAAATGTATCCAGTATATCAAAATACTTAATTTTGTGCGTTTGCTCCCTATATGTCTGCTTTGCTTTCTGCTCTTTGTTTCTTTTTTTACAACTGCAGCAAAACATATGCCTGCTACAAAATAAAGATAATGGGCCCTATTTTAACGATCTGAAAGCAAGTATCAAATGCGAATGCAAGTGACATTGTGGGCGGGATAAATGACTCTTGCGCACGACGCACATCTAAAATGGGTAGGTCTGAAATAGCTTCATTAGTCATAGGTGTGGTTTGGGTGTAACGTGCAATAAACCAATCAGAGCGTCAATTCACATCCCTTTAAGAGCACGCGTGCATGTTCCATGGCGGATTGCATTTATAACGGCAGATTATTTATTTTGATTTTACAAAATATAAATAAAAAAAGTCACAAAACATACTTTCCGATGTTTTGGGCTAACTCTCACTGAATCACAAGGTTATGAATGCATGGTGATATTTTTGCAATGTAGTCTAACATTAGAGCGAGATTACTTTGCTTGCCTCACTATTCTGTCAAATCAGCTCTAAGGCATTTTGAATTAAGTGGCAAGATATGGCACATGCATTTCAACATCACGTCTCCTTAAGTCCTCTAATATTTCCTAATTTATGTCATCAACACATCCATTATTTATGGACATGTTGTGTGAAACAAAACAAACCACAAAGAATGCTGCAACTAGAGTAGTGTAAAGTGCCTCCTGTCCTATCCAAACTCCCAACGCTCATTTTCAGTGTGCCTAATGTTCGTTCAATTAGGCTACGCTGTGTGTTTGTGTATGTTTTCAATTAAACAGCATTACACGCACTGTTGCTGGCATCAAATGGTGTCCTCCTCAGCCATGTCTTTAACATATAGCGTTGTCCCCTTCACAGCCACCCATCCAAGGGGGGATTCCCAGCAAATATGGCAGAGTTTCCCAAAAATGAGTCGTGGCTTGAGCCAGGGTAATTCACGAAGACATAGGTGATTTTACTATTATCATCGCAAATGACTTGTATGTTGATTGAATGGGTTCCCTTGCAGTTGATATATATCAGTGCGAATAATTCATTCTGAATAATTCATTCTAAATAATTTGGGTAAATGTGTACACTAGATGTATGCCTATTTCTTCCCCTCTTCGGACACAAACAATGAATTCCCTTGTGTGGTAATATTTTACTTCTAATTATGTATTGCAATAATGGGAACTGCTACATTTGTGTAGATGAGAGGAGCAATAAAGTGTATCCGCATTGTGCACACGCTACATTATGGCCAACCATGCGCCCTTAAAATAGCATCTGAAAAACATGCCACTGACTTTTAACCAGGTTTTTCCTGGTCAGTGGCAGAATTATTTTCGGGAACTGCAAGATAGCACCAGAGAACGTTTGCGCCGGAACATGCCTCTTCTTTTCGCTGAACCGCCCAACGAACGCAAGTTCATTCCCTAATTTACCGACGCCCGTCTGTGGAGGAAAGAGTCCCATTTGCGTTGGGTGCAAGATAGGAATGATACATGCGTTGGTGTAAAAAGTAAATTGTGCTAAGTGTAAGATAGGGCCCAACCTGTAATTGTAACCAACTTTAGACTTGTACAACATGAATAATTATAGCAACTTCTATGCCCTTTGAACTGTCATGGGGTGTAAAACAAGATTGCCCTCTCTCACAATACACATCTATTATTTGAATTGAATTGTTATTAAAGAAATGTAGAATTATCAATGAAATTAAGGCGTCCAGATTGGGCACCTGTGGGATCAATCGCAGAAGTATAGTCGGTGAACGTAATCATCCCGTGCATGATCTGACTAAAGGTTTACGTGTTGGGTGAACAATGTGAAAAGAATCGGCGGCTGAAGCGACATGTGGTTGGATGAATTGTGTGTGCCCCTTGTCATCCCACAGGTCTGTACAAGGAGTTGCGGAGCTGCCAACAAGGCAGGATTAGAGAGGGATTTAGGTAGGGGGGAAATTCGAGAAAAATCACAAAGAAGCTAGCGCCAGCCACCAAGGCCAAGACTGCATTCAAACCATCTGAATCCGGTAAAAAAAGTCAGCGTCGTCGGTTTTGTGTTATTGGGCGCTGTCTTGCACCCAGGGTAACGCAGCGCAAAGCCCGAACGCAAGTGTCTTTGCTACTTTAAGACGGACGCAGTTGTCAATTTCCCATCCACCGGCAGCAACGTTTAAATAGCAAACGCACATGCGCCCATCTTTGCGCCCATGGGCCATGCTGGTCTTACAGGAAGGTATGTTGAGGATAATTCTGGGTGTATTGCTATCTTGAGGCATCAGAAAGGGATCGCACCATTGACCAACAAAAACCTGGTCTAAAGTCAATGGCGCAGCAAGTCATAGTTATTTTAACAGCAAATTAGTCAAATGTACCTAGGCGTATGCACAGCGCGCACACACTATGCTGGTTACACACACAGGGAAGTACAGCAGCACATGAACATGCAAAAGATTAAGAATAAAAATATTACGGTGCAAATCCGCCATCTTAATAGCAATGCGCCAAGGTACAAACGCGCCTGGCTCTTAAAGGGAATGGGAGATGACACTCTGATTGGTTTATTGCATGTTACGCCCAAAACACACCTATGAATTAATGAAGACATTTAGTACACCCCTTTTGAACCATGCGCCCGGCGCATGGACCCTTTTTTCCACCGTCAAACTAGCAAAAGTGGATTTGGACACACCCAAAGCACACTTGTGCCATGCGCTTCACGCTGTGCATTTAAATAATTGAAATAGGGCCCATTGTGTTATTTGCAAGCTTTTGGAAATGGGGGGAAAATAGCTTTGCATGATTTTCTTGATTGGCTTTATTATTTATTCTGCGTGATTTAGGTTGTGTGGTGTGATTCAATTTGAAATGTTTGGTTTATAATATCATGTGTGTAGCATTATCAAAACATACTTTTTCTAACCGGGTATTAATCATCAACACTGTAAAGCAGTCGACTAACCTGTTTTATTGTGACATGACAGCTGTGTGTTGCTCAATTGCATTGTGTATGATTAGTATCCATTACACACTATCGACATTATTCATATTGGGTTATTAACAAGCTGAAATCTGTGTGCCCCTTAGTCATTTCGGATGCCTCCTTGCAGAGTTAATTATCTCGCCAGGCCTGGTTATTTAATAGGCCTACATTTTTATTCACCATTGGAAAAGCCCACATGATTGTAAAATGTGTATTTTTTATTAGTTGTACAGTAGCTGTGCAACCTAAATAAATAAACTTGTTTGTCAAGGTAAATTTTGGTGTTTTTTGGAAACAGATTCATACATTTCTTTAATATTTCAGGTATTTTCCTGGATTTCTGGAGGATTATATTCTGGCCCAGCCCCATTTACTCATGCCTAGCCAAATGCTAATTTCCCCCTACGCCCCTGATTAGATCGCATCGGGTTTAGGTGTTGTCCTAGTCTCTGAAATGCTGAAGTGATCGATTGACTGCGTTTACACTAACCAGAATGATTGAAATGAAGAATCAAAATGTTTTGGACAAACTCGTCTAATTGACTGAGCTAATTTCAGCCCGCAAAGTGGAGGCTCAGCAAAAAAAAGTCCCAAAAGATAATCTCTGGTAAGAAATACTGCTTTCTACACTCACCAGCCACTTTCTTAGGTAAAACATTACATTTTAGTAATTTAGCTGATGTTCCTATCAAGAGCAACTTACACTAATTACTTAGGGTAAAGTACAATGACATTTGGCACAGTCGGGAATCGAACTGGCAACCTTCTGACTCCCTAACCACTGAGCCATCTGTGCCCCAACTTGCTAGTACCAGGTTGGAACCCTTTTATGCCTTCAGACCTGCCTTAATTCTTTGTGGCATGAATCCAACAAGGTGCTGGAAACATTCCTCAGAGGTTTGGTCCATAATGACATTATTGCTTTACACAGTTGCTGAGATTTGTCAGCTGCACATCCATGATTCGAATCGTCCGTTCCATCACATCCCTAAGGTGCTCCCGGGATGATTGGGTTGAGATCTGGTGACTTGTGGAGGCCATTTTAGAACAAAGAACTAATTGTCATGTTCAAGAAACCAGTGTGAGATGTGAGCTTTGTGACATGGAAATTATCCCGCTGGAAGTAGCCATTAGAAGATGGGTACACTGTGGTCATAAAGGGATGGAAATGGTCAGCAACAATATGGCAGGATGGATCCATGCTTTCATGTTGTTTACGCCAAATTCTGACCCTACCATCTGAGAGTCACAGTAGAAATTGAGACTCATCAAACCAGGCTAAATTTTTCCTATCTTCTATTGTCCAATTTTCATGGACCCGTGCCTTAAGGTTCAAAATGATGTGCGTTCAGAGATGCTCTTCTGCCTAACTTTGTTGTAACTAATGGTTACCGGTATTTGAGTTACTTGTGCCGATCTACCAGCTCGAACCAGTCGGGTCAATCTCCTCTGACCTTTGCCATCAACAAGGCATTTTCGCCCAGAGAACTGCTGCTCACTGGATATTTTCTCTTTTTCTGACCATTCTCTGTAAACCGTAGAGATGGTTGTGTGGGAAAATCCCAGGAGATCAGGACTTTCTGAAATACTCAAACCAGCCTGTCTGGCACCAACAACTAACCTACGTTCAAAGAAGAGCTGGTACAACGCGTCGACGAAATCGACGTCATAGATTATTACGTAAATACGTCGATTAGCAAAAGGTACCATCGATTTGCCATATTATTATACTGTTCTGATGTCTGAACGTGAAGATCTCACCCAAGGGCTTCAAATTGTGGGATTATTTCAAACAAAGTCCCAACAATCTAGTGGTATGTACTATATGTAAATCACAAATGGCTTTTTAGCAGTACAACTGAAAATGGGACAACAGAAAAAGGCCCGATACTCTAAGGCGATACTTCCTCCACATTTAAGAGCGTAATGCTGCGCAGCGCTTTACAGATTAGCCATGGATGGCCATAGCTGGTTTCTTAAAGTGCCAGAGATCGTGATCAGATCATTTTATTCCTAAATTCTGATTTTTCCTTATAGCTATTTTGTGTAAAAATTAGTAAAACCAGTTAATTCAGTAGATTGTCTTGACCATATCTACATACTTAAATGGGTTGACTTGCTTCCTCGTAATTGGCTGATTGAATATTTGCATTAAAGAACAGTTGAACAGGTGTGCCTAATGAAATGGCCAGTGAGTGTACTGTATGTTAATCAGACTATAGTATAAAGGCAAAGCAGGCATTGTCTCAAGATAATGTGGGATGCAATCTCAGCCACCAAAAAGCAACAACAGACAGATTTTTCAGGGGATTTTACTCCTATTTTCCTCCCATCCCCATTTGTCATGTCTAAAAACATAAAAATAAACCTAATGACTCAGACTTTAAAAGTCCTGGGGAGTCCAGGGTGACCAACATTACAATCCAAGAATGATTTGAGTTGATAACATGGATGGATCTGGTTGGTGAATGGCATTGGATAATGTTAACCTCATCAAGAAGACATTTTTAAACACACACCACGTTTCCATGGCAAAGACTAAATAGATCAGTGACCAACCAATTCAGACTCACAGAAACAGGTGGCTTCTGGGTATAATCCCAAATGGCAACACATTACATCTACACGTACACTACACATTGTGTAATCCATGTTTATCATCTTTATGACCAATATGTGGGGATATGTGGTGAAATATGTGGGAATATGAGGCTATTTGAAATGCATCCACACTGTCAGTGAAATCATGACTTAAATGAATGTATTAAGGTACCTCTTGGATATTTGCAGCTGAGAAGTGCTGTTCCATTAACTAGAACGCAGCTCAGGTGGTAAGAGCACAAAGCCAGGGTCAGAAGTTAAATTCCCGCAGGGGCCTTGTACACAAAAATGAAGTGAGTCACTTTAAATTCCATGAATTCACTACAGTGAGTCACTTTAAATTCCATGAATTCACTACAGTGAGTCACTTTAAATTCCATGAATTTACTACAGTGAGTCACTTTAAATTCCATGAATTCACTACAGTGAGTCACTTTAAATTCCATGAATTCACTACAGTGAGTCACTTTAAATTCCATGAATTCACTACAGTGTGTCACTTTATATTCCATGAATTCACTACAGTGAGTCACTTTAAATAAAAGTACCTGCTAAATGGAATATTCAAAGAGAGCTAAACCAATACAATTCTGGGATAGGCTTTTTTGTCTGCCAACCAACCAAAAAAGCCACAAATCCTTTGTCCACATTTAATAATGTGAAAATACTTTCAGGCTTTTGACAGTAATGACACAGAGATTGTTACATAAAATAATGTAAAGTTCAACTTATTTCAAAAAAAATTATTATCAGTCCCAGTGGAAGAAATGATCACGTTAACTTGTGTTTACTGTATGTTGTTGAGCCTTGACCTTGAAGTTGACGCGTTGAACGATAGTAATGACGTTTTGTTCAGTACATTTCTGCAACCAATTCATGTTTAATTTATATTATTTGTGTCAACTTCATTCTTCTCTTTGTTGAATAATTAATAGTGTATAACTGTATTCTCTCAGAAATGCTATCGGGAACTCATGAATGAAAATATATTCAGTATGAATGCATTATGAATCTTCATATTTACAGCTTCATTTAAAGAAAACTACAAGGCAAGTCGAGCACTAAAGCAGTAAATTCTGTTTTTAGCATTTTCATTGCATCCTGATGTCTGTATGGGCTCCAGTCCAGAAGGCTTGGACACAAAGCTTTTGTCATGCCGTTATAGATTTTGTACAATAATGTTGAATTTTGTTTAAGGTTTTCATTTGTAAAAGAGATTCACAATCTCAACGTGACCTGATTAAACAAGGTACACAAAAGTCAATATGATTTTACTCACAGTAGAGTATGGTGCCTTGAGCAGCAGTGGTTCTGACAGTAAGATACAGGGTAAGGATGGTGTCTTCGGGCCTGGGAGAGGGGAACTGGCTGGCATTGGGAGTCTGCAGAAGAGAGGCCAGCGATGGAAGCTCTAGGTACGACGTCCCATTGAAGAATGGGATGAATATTGTGGTATCTGGAAAGGAAAATAAAAAAACAAAATATGTTCATGTTGCAAGATATATGATGTGATCAATATTGCGTGGAATTGTGCATTTTTTTCTAGTTTATTGGTTTATAGATAAAGACAGTATATGAACAGGTATATGTACATTTCTATATCTACAGTATATGAACATTGTCATGTATATCCTATACTGAATTGTACAGTATAATGTAAACAGCAGTGTAATGTGATTATTTAAAGCTTTTAAGGTGCAGGATATGCAGGATATCTACAGTATGTGAACAGGAATATATCAGTATATATCTACAGTATTTGAACCATATATGCATTATACTGTAATGTAACAATATAAGGTAAACAACAGTAAAATGTAAAACAGTTTTAAAATTTTAGGGTTCAGCATATGAGTAGAATATGAACAGTACATTTACAGTATCTGTACATTTATGTGTTGCGTGTGTGCGTGGGGGGAGCAGATTCAGTTTGTTTTCGGGGGCATGTTCATGAGGCCTACTGCTGTAGGAAATAAACGGTTCTTGTGGTGGGAGGTCTTGATAGACCTCAACCTTCTGCCTGAGGGAAGAGTTCTGGACCATTTCTGGGAGAGCAGGGCGAAAACCTGGTATCAACTTTGGAGGGGACATTTACATTAAATGTTTGAGGGGGACACCAACGTTTGTGCTGTAACACATAGCCTACATTGCAATGTGTTTAATGTATACTGCAGCCAGCGAGGAACCATATTAATTACTACTGGATAATTGATAGGGAGTTAACTGAAGGGTTGTCCCAACTTGTTCAAATTTGTCAATAATTGTAATACTACTACAAAAAATAGTTATAGCATTGTTCCTTAGCAGGTATTCATATTTACAACCAGCAATACTAGTGGTACTATATGTGTATGAGTACATTCTTATAAATACAATGTCCATGGTGCAATCTCATCTAAAATAATCTCCATTGATCAGCTTACTAGCTAATGACTTAGAATTTAATGCAGCAAAAACGAAGACTGGTGTTATATAAATGTTACAGCTGCACTATGTAACTTCCCATCCATTTTTCCTGTCGGCCTGAACAGGTGATTGGTCCTTAAGGAATACCGTTTCCATGAAAGGGTGTACATGGTCTGCAACAATATCTAGGTAGGTGGTACGTGTCAAAATAGCATCCACATGAATGGCAGGACACAAGGTTTCCCAGCAGAACATGATGATTTATGCCCAAATCATCACACTGCCTGTGTCTGCTTGCCTTCTTCTCATAGTGCATACTGGTGCCATGTGTTCTCCAGGTAAACAAGGCACAAGCACCCGGCCTTCCACGTGCTGTAAAAGAAGTTCTGATGCTTACGTGCCCATTTTAGGCGCTTTCGGCAGTGGACAGCGGTCAGCACGGGCACCCTGACTGGTCTGTGGGTACACAGCCCCATACGAAACAAACTGCAATGCACTGTGTGTTCTGACGCCTTTCTATCAAAACCAGCAATAATTCAGTAATTTGAGCTACAGTAGCTCGTCCGTTTGATATGACCGCCCAGGCCAGCCTTCACTCCCCACATGCATCAATGAGCCTTGGCTGCTCATGACACTGTCGCTGGTTCACCACTTTTCCAATCATGGAGCACTTTTGATAGGTACTAAACACTGCAGACCAGGAAAACTCCACAAGAGATGCAGTTTTGGAGACGCACTGACTCATTCGTCTAGCCATCACAAATTGGCCCTTGTCAGATGCGCAAATCATTACGCTTGCTCATTTTTCCTGCTTCTAAAACATCAACTTTGAGGACAAAATGTTAATTTGCTCCTAATATTTCCCACCCACTGACAGGTGCCTCGATAACAATATTACCAGTGTTATTAACTTCACCTGTCAGTGGTCATGAGGTTATGGCTGATTGGTATGCAGGGGGTGGGCACATTTAATTTTTTTATAAATGTGATTAACTAAAAAATATTGTGCAAAGTCAAATGGTAGCCCTGCTCCTAAGTGCTACAACTACATTTCTAAACATTTGCAATTAACGATGCCACAACAACAACTAAAAATTAGAATCTCCCTCCCTCACAAAAACCATCTCACTTAATTTCTCAATAATTGTTTGGCATTTGCGTTATGTTTTTTAAACAGAAACCTTTGGATATGAATAAATAATTTTATGTCGAATTTTGCTATTGGTAATATAAAAATTATAATATATTTTTTATAATAATACACTTCATACTTTTGGGGGATTTTCTCAAGGGCCACCTAAAGTATCTCTGTGGACACATTAGGGCCATCAGACCCCAGTGGGAATCATTGGGTTAATTCAATCTGATGTCACTGATTTGAGCAGTAGGACTGTTCGTAACTTCTCTCCCATATACATGAGTTAATACTTGAGGCCGTGTTGCTTTTAGATTATCGTGAGCAATGAGTCCAAGGAAGAGAAGGGGGACTGGTACCATGCGGGTAGCACTCTATTTCTCTCATCATTAGGTCCTTCCTCAGCTCATTTAATCAGCACATCAGATAATATCTAGTTATCAATCATACAAGTGGAGATACTGAATGACAAATTACCATTAAATACTGTATATAGAATCCATGAAAAAAGTGTGCAAATTATTTAGAATTACCTGGATTTCTGCATGAATTGAAAGTCACAACAGACATACACAGGTAAATGGGGGGCATTTAAAAAAAAATTCTATTGATAGAAAAGTAGGAAGGTAAAGCTGGGGTGATATGTACACTGAACAAAAATATAAACGCAACACTTTTTTTTTGCCCCCATTTATCTTGAGCTGAACTCTAAGATCTAAGACTTTTTCTACATACACAAACAACCTTTTTCTCTCAAATATTGTTCACAAATCTGTCTAAATCTGTGTTAGTGAGCACTTCTCCTTTGCTGAGATAATCCAGGAATCACAAACAATTCAGTAGGCTGCGGAGCTGGCCGTGGCGCTGAATCCACCTGTTGTGGCTTTAAATCACTGCGTGGGAGTTGTCAGTTTCGCTCCCTCAAAACTTGCACCATCTGTGGCATTGTGCTGTGTGATGAAACTGCACATTTTAGAGTGGCCTTTTATTGTGACCAGCCTAAGGCACACCTGTGCAATAATCATGCTGTCTAATCAGCATCTTGATATGCCACACCTGTGAGGTGAATGGATTATCTCGGCAAAGGAAAAGTGCTCAAATTTGTGAACAACATTTGAGAGAAATAGGCCTTTTGTGTACATACAAAAAGTCTTAGATCTTTGACTTCAGCTCATGATAAATAGGGGCAAAAACAAGTGTGGTGTTTATATTTTTGTTTAGTGTATGTAGGGGAGAAGGGAGCGTATAAACAGTTGTCCCAGCCAGGGCTTGAACCACAGTCCCCAGGGGGGTGTCATGTCCAGAGTCAGGTGCTTCCACTGTTAGGTTTGACCCTGTTTTTGGTAGCAATAATCACAAACAAACTTCCAGTAGTTTTTTAAACCAGACCTGTACAACATTCAGGATGGATTTTGGACCCTTACCCTTGACGAAACTGTTTCAGCCCAGCAGAATTTTAGAGGTCTGGCATGAATCTTTCTCTTGAGATCATGCCACAGCATCTCCATCGGATTCAGGTCAGAACAAGGCCTCTCCAGAAGGTGTTTTTGTTTCTGTTGAAGCCATTTTGTCGTTGATTTACTTCTGTACTTGGTATCATTTTCATGTTACATCACTCAACTTATACTGAGCTTGAATTAGTGAACAGATTAACCTTAAATTCTCCAGAAAAATATCTTGATAAACTTGTAAACACATTTTGTTCCATTAATGATATTATAGACAGATATCCAGGCCCTCAGGCAGCAAAGCATGATGTAGAGCACACAAATACATATAGTGCACAATGTCCGGGGACCCGTTTTAGCTCAATAGTGCCACACACACAACCAGTAGTAAACATCGAGGACTTGATCATTAAGAGCTGAGGAGGATGCTTCAGTAGCACACTACTGCAGTATTGGATGAGGAAAAGGAGTCCAGCTATTATTTCTTTATGTGCCTCCTCATCCGTCCCCCTGTACCCATCCACACTTCCCAACCTGACAGTTAGCCTATGAGTGGAGTCAGCAGGATCCTGTCAGCTCTGCCAGGCCACTGTGTTATCTCCAAGAGGGTGACAGGAGAGAATTACTTTAACAGGGGTTGGATCGAAGGGGATGGCAGGGGACAGGGCTAAGGGAGCAGAGGAGTGGAGGATGTCCCTACTCAGGTCAGGGACTCATCCAGGTGGTAATGATGATCTGTTGGCTTCCGAATAAAAGAAGGGCTACAGAGGACACCAAGCAACTGTACTGTACCCCTGGCACTTGTGATGATGTCAGGGGACAGTGACTAAGATAACTTTCTAGAGACTGAATTTTAGGGTTTACTGGGTTGTTGAATTTGAAATGTTGATTGGGACTACTATTGATTGACAGCTGTTAATATGACTGATGGCTATTAAATGGGAGCTTTTGCTTGGACTGATTGTTGTTGAATGTGAGCGTTTAATTTGACTGAGGGCTATTGGATGGGAGCTGTTGATTGGGCTGAGGGCTGTTAGGCGAGAGCTGTTGATTGGGCTGAGAGCTATTGGATGGGAGCTGTTGATTGGACTGAGGGCTTTTAGGTGGGAGCTGTTGATTGGGCTGAGGGTGATGGATGGGATTGGCACAGGGTTCAGTGTTTGATGGGGACCAGGGTATAGGGGTTAGGCCCAAATCTAATTTTTATGCATTCCTTTAGTCATAAAATAACCATCTTCCAATTTCTTTATTTAGTTTGCACTTATGTTATTCAATCCTGGATGATATTCAAAACTCTAATGGAGTGATCAAGGCATTCCTGTTCATTTCAACAATTGGCCAATATTCTCCAAAAATGCAAAACAAATGTATAAAAAGTAGGACTTGGGTTAATGAGGCGCGTTGAGGGTCACGATCGATACAGGAACAGGTCTGCATAATGAAATGCTTCGCTTCACAGCTGGCTTCTTCTCCTCCAGGCCCCCCCATCAACGGTTTACCCGCCAGCTAATTTATGCAATCACTTAGCTTTCAATTTAAGGCTTACATACCCAACGGAATCTTTTTTGTCAAGGTCTACGACCTGCTGTGTCTTCCCTGATAAAGATAATTTATCTGAGATTTATGGTTGTGCTCACACCTGAACCCGGTTGGCAGTCGGTGTGTGACCAGACTAGTTTAGATATTAGGCCTGGTGAACAGTATGCCAAACTTCAATGCGCATGCATGCCAGTGATTCATGTAGCTCATCATTGAGTAGGTCCCTATCACTTTCTCACTTACTACATCGGCACGGGAACCAAGGGTGCTTGGGGTGCATCAGATACCCCCTTTTGTAGCCTCAACACCCCCTAACAAGATTCTGAAAATCCCGTACTGGGTTGTATGTTCACTATTTACCACACTACCGGTTTGCTTCACACTGACGGACAGGTGTGCTGCTTTGCTGAAACAAGCATGGTACATTATTATATACTGTATTTGTCTGTACCACTGATTTATTTTCTTATCTTTATATTGTAAACTGCGCTTCATGATTAATGCATGCATGTTTTACTTTTCATAGGGTTGAATTATGACACGTTTTGCTGTATGAAAAGTAGGTGAAAAGTAGGTAACAATATAGACTTCACTTACTTTGTAATATTTCCTAGTTATTTGTCATTTCTCGATTCAAACACTATTTTAAAATGAACAAGGCATTCACTCTTATTTTTCTTATAAACAAGCCACCCAGGCTCTTACCATCCTCCCAACAGTACTGGATTGTAGTGAGTCAGTTGAAAGGTTTTCTGCATGATGGTTACTTTCAATGTTGACGGAAATCTATGTAAACCATATCCTTAAAAAGTGCTGAATTCATTCTGCCGAAGTTACAATATATTATCGAAAAGTGGATCCAGTTTTTGTTCTCGATTTTGTGGCAAAGGTCATAATCTGAATCAACAGTTCTAAACTATGTATTTAGACACACTGCTGCTTGAACGTTATTTCGGATATGACTTGGACTCTCTCAATGATCATAAAATAAAATAAAAATCTAACGTTAGGAAAGAAGGTAATGAAAATGATCAAGCTTGGGAAAAGCTAGGGAGACAGGTATGTATGGAAAGACAAAGTGGAAGGACACAGACAGTCGCCAGGGTGCAGTCTGCTATCAGGAACTTTTTATATACTTTTTAGTATTTTATTATTTTCCTGGAATGACAAGAAGGGACTTTTTGAAATCCTCTCTTAGCGTTGCAGCCAGGTAATACATGTCTATGTAGTATCAGACAGAACAGATTGTGAGGTTTCCAAACCACTTACCATTGGCAAATAGCTCTAGAAATTGAAAGAATTAGTTCTATTTCAAAATATCACTTTTCCCAAAAATAAACCAGAAGCAAAAAACCCTCAGCATAGTCTTTTCCTATTTGCTCATCTCGGAGGACTGATTGAGCCCATTGATTCAAAACATTGTTGAGAAATAAATACTGCACTCATGGAACCGCAAATCATGGGCACTACAGAGAAGAGCTACATGCCTTTTTACTGCTTTTTTGTAAGGGAAAAGTTATTTTACAATGTAGTCATCTTCAGGTCTATCTAAAATGTAAATGTCTCATCAACTTAAATTTTTAAGGCATGTGAACAAAAAATATTAAAAGTGCACAATTTAGAATGGATATTAATAGCTCCACCCGTTGTCTTCTGTAATGCAACGTTTGACAGGGGACTTTAGATGGTGGTCTGCCTTTTCCAACTTGTACTGATATCGGCTGAGCTCCAAACTATGCTGTTAGGAGATTACATTTTTCAATGGCTGCCCACGGGTTGCAAAAACAATGATTGATAGGCAGTTTAAGCTACACTATTTTCAGGTTACATATGCCACATTTGGACTTTTCTGTAGACGCATTCACAATCACAAAAGCAGAAATCAGTTGAGGAGCAGCAACGTGATTCCAAAGGATACTATCGCCCCTATACAATCTGACTAGTTCAAAACCTGTGACGCCGGTGGAAAATGCAGGCATGACTCGGCACGTTCACTGTACAGACGTAGCCTCTAATTACTTTTTGGATATATCCTTGTAGAATATATAGTTATTTAACAGAATTTATTAGCATGAGGAGCACTGAGGTCTAAGAGATTGCATGTACTTTATCAATATACAAAAAAAGGTTACTGTATGTCACTGGGCCCTCACTGTTGGGGCTAGGCCTTACAAACTCCATTTTTAATTGAAGTTAAGGCACTGGACAGTACACGCATGTAACACTGTTCTAATCTCACGTCAACGTTCTGCTCTAATCCATTGGACATCACCATCAGCTCATATCAGATTCAAGACCTCTGTGTGAGATACTACGGATACACATAATAAATGAGTCATTGAATTCTACTGTAGGGCAACAATGCCCTAGTATGTAAAGAGAAATAGAGGAATTTAATAGGGTATAACAAATGTGGAATTTCTTTTGTCGTGTGACATTATAAATCACACAGATTGATTCATTACATAGTTGTCATTATAAAAATAATTAATGGAAATAATTAAGGATTTGAACCTTACATTTTTGGCTGTATCTCTTGGCACTGCCAGTTAGGCAGACAGTAAGGCAGGGGGATTTTACATTAGCAAATATGAAGAGAACGGCTAGAGCAGTGTTACTGTAGTGACTCCTTAAAGTGGCTGCTGCACAGAAATATCACTGTGATACATCGAAATACTTTTAGGCCAGAGATTTTGTCAGCATGTAACATTATATTGGTTTGTGTGTGTGTGTGTGTGTGTGTGTGTGTGTGTGTATTGTATGTATGTGTAGTAAAACACTTCTAGACCAGGGACCACTGTTGGTCAGCATGTATACAGACTCTAGACTTCAGACTGCAGACATCAGGGGATCAGAGCATCAGCTGCCTTGTCTGTGTTTCTGTGTGTATGTGTGTGTGTGTGCATGCACGGGAGAGAGAGTCTGTGCATAAGTGTGTTTGTGTGTGAGGGACGTAGAGGGACTAGCAAAGTCCATCACTGGCTGAGTGCTCAGAACATCATTTGAGATTGCAGCGCAGGTAATAAGCTGGGACTGGGATGCCTTGCCATGCTAAACCAATCTGTCTAGCTCAGCAGAAAAAAGTGCAGCGCCCCAGTGCAGGGCAACGTCCCAAATAGTTCCCTATTCCCTACCTATTGCACTACCTTTTTCCAGAATGCTATGGGATTCAGTATGGGCCCGGGTGAAAAGTAATGCACCTAACAGTGTAGGGAATAGGACGCCATTTGGAAAGCCACACTGGTGTTTAGGGGAGGGTAGCTTTACAAGTGTGATGAACCGTAGGATAAGCTAGCGCTCCATTAATGGCAAAGGAAGCCTTGAGAAATCAACTCAAGAACTGAAGTGAATGCTCACAGTCGTTGGATTATTATTTTTTCATCAGAAAATGTTTTCTTCATTGATGTTATCAATTGTTCATTTGTAAGGAAGATTGACTTTGGCCCCTAGGGCATCCATAAATGGTATCACAGTGTCAATCTGAGTTTTCCAGCTATCTTTGGGTATTTTAATTTGTTCGTTTTTTTCCATTGTAACCAATTGTTTGAAAAAGGGTTGGAACTGACAATAAATTTCCACATTTATGGTAATATTTTCCCCAAATATTATTACAGATTTACAAAACATTGCTTTGTCTTATAACAAGTCTATATTAAAAAAGTTACCTTGGTGTTATGGGTCACATTATCAGAATAATTATAGACTAATTTACTATTAAGCTTTTATTATCTGACAATGACTTTTCATTCTACCTTCTAGTGTGCTGGCTTTGCTGAATCAATATTAAAAACACATCTGATGCCAAGCATTTCTAACACAATAGTAAAGTCAAAGTTATAAAAAAAGATAAATATATTTACAGTATGTTAGGGTAGCCTACAGAGACATACTGTATGCTATGGTGGTAAATTAAATACTAAGATTAAAAGTAAGCTGAAAACAGATTCTGGGTGATTAATGCATAGAGTAGTGTATAAGCATTCCTGTGTTACTGTACAACAGGACAGGCTGGTTAAGTCATGGCATCTTATTCATATTATTACTGGGGCTTCTTGTTAAGCAAAGGCCCCGGTTTAAATCTTCGTCATACTTCTTCTTATTATATTTTATTATTCAGACATTAACTCCTCTCATAGTTTATAAGTTAAAGTATACAATTCAACTGGATAACGTTCAGTACATATCTGACCAGGTTGAAATATAAAAATTTGAGTAAGTTTTAAGAAGATTATGCAATACCCTCCAAATATTGCATAATACTGCTGAGCAGACACATCATCCCTACCATCATCCCTACATCATCCTCACCGATCATCTTGACACATCATCCCTACCATCATCCCTACATCATCCTCACCGATCATCTTGACACATCATCCCTACCTCATCCTCACCGATCATCTTGACACATCATCCCTACCATCATCGCTACATCATCCTCACTGATCATCTTGACACATCATCCCTACCATCATCCCTACATCATCCTCACCGGTCATCTTGACACATCATCCCTACCATCATCCCTACATCATCCTCACCGATCGTCCCTAC
>JACXGM010000253.1:70775-82782 GCA_016801145.1 Umbra pygmaea
CCATCATCCCTACCATCATCCCCACTCATCATCCCTACACATCATCCCTACACATCATCCCTACACATCATCCCTACACATCATCCCTAAACATCATCCCTACACATCATCCCTACTCATCATCCCTACTCATCATCCCACCCATCATCACTACTCCTCATCCCTACCTATCATCCCTACCCAGTTCCTCCACACACTCCACCCAGTTCTTCCACACACTCTACCCATTACTTTATCTATATGGAGTTAAAACAGTGCCTTAATCCACAAGTCTGCAGGATGATTTGTACATGCACAGCCTATAACGCACAAATGCACAAACTGATACTTGCAAAACAATTTCTGCATATGTGTGATACACTATCCACAAATATGTAATTCCTGACCTTTACTAAAATGAAGATTTGTACTTTAAAATAAAGATATTTTTTACGTGGTCACAGAATTTTGGCAGTAACATTCTGCGTTTCTATGAAAAAACGATCCACAAATGCATGTTGGCTCATCTTCCTTGAAAGATCTCTGATCCAACATCCACTAAGTGGAACTGTCATTACGAAACGCAGAGTGAGGACATCATCTTGCCATTATTCAACATGGTCAGAAGCTACGTTTCAAATTAATTAACTTTTTATTCATCAGCTACTCACTTTATTTAGCTAGATCATTGCATTGCCTTCACTGAGTGCCTAAAGGAAAATAGATAGACCTTTCTTAATTCACAATAATAAATTAGATGTTGTCTTTTTGGCAAACGTACCAGAGATCCTGGTTTTAAATATTACTTAAAATCATCAACAACTCTGCAGAGACACAAACCCATTTAAAACAGGTGTTCTTACACACCTGATACAAACTCTCGTTTAGGGTTTAAACAAGCCCCAAGGAAAGGTTTAACAAGCTGGAGTGCTCACACAAGAAGAAATAGCTTTTTCCTTATTAATGTTTTCGAGTTCAACCTACGATACTCAGAAACCATGCAGACTTTTTCAAAGAAATAATAGGTGAGTAGGATGAGCAGTTCTCTCTAACTTTATCTTTGGGAACTGGGGAAAAACACTGAGTTCTTGTCAGGGAAGATTACTTCTCTGGATAATTTATTGTGTAGGGGTTTGAGCTTGGTGCCCTGTTTAATGTGCCGACACAAACTTTGATTTGCAGCCATCTGAAGACTGAGATCTTAGCGCACACTTATGTATTTTAGGTAGCAATCCTGCTCAGGTACTATTCATTTTGTTATTTTCTCAAGGTCCTTGACCTCTTTAAAACTACACCATCATGAAAAACACTGTTTTGTTCCCTTGTAAATGCAATTTGAACATGTGTCCGGCAATTTAAATACATTTCCAGCTTGCTTCTGGGACGATTTGTAAGCTCAAAGGATAAGGACCAATGGTGATTTTGACACCATTTGGCCTAGTTAATTTATCAAGCATCTCCAAAGTAGGATCTTAAACAACATGCTTTTGAGTCCTTTTCTTGAAGCTCCCATAAGGACTTAAAGTCATATGCAAAAGTTTAGGGACCCCTGACAATTTCTAAATTCATAAAAAATTGGGATTTTGGATCAGCGTTTCATTTTGATTTATCAAATATCTGAAGGACACAGTAATATTTTGGTAGTGAAATGAGGATAATTGGATTAACAGAAAATGTACAATATGCATCAAAATGAAATTAGACTGGTCCATAAATGTGGGCACCCTTGTTATTTTGTTGATTTGAATACCTGAAACTACCTAGCACTGATTAATTGGAACACACAATGGTTTGGTGAGCTCATTAAGCCTTCAACTTCATAGACAGATGCATCCAATCATAAGAAAAGGTATTTAAGGTGGCCAATTGCACGTTGTTGTTCTCTTTGACTCTCCTCTGAAGAGTGGCAACACGGGGGCCTCAAAACAACTCTCGAATTACCTGAAAACAAAGATTGTTCAAAATTATGGTTAAGGGGAAGGCTACAAAAAGCAATCGCAGAGATTTAAGCTGTCAGTGTCCACTGTGAGGAACATAGTGAGGAAATGGAAGACCACAGGCACAGTTCTTGTTAAGGCCAGAAGTGGCAGGCCAAGTAAAATATCAGAGAGACAAAGGCGACGGATGGTGAGAACGGTCAAAAACAGCCCACAGACCACCTCGAAAGACCTACAACATCATCTTGCTGCAGATGGTGTCACTGTGCATTGTTTAACAATTCAGCGCACTTTGCACAAGGAGAAGCTGTACAGGAGAGTGATGCGGAGGAAGACTTTTATGCGCACATGCCACAAACAGAGTCACTTGAGGTATGCAAACGCACATTTACACAAGCCAGCTTCATTTTGGAAGAAGGTCCTGTGGACTGATAAAACAAAGATGGAGTTAATTGGTCATAACAAGGAGCATGGCAGCAAAAAAATTCCAAGACATACACTTGCTACCCATGGTATCAATCCTAAGTGAAATGGAGATGTTTTGCAAGGAGGAATCGTCCAAAATACCTTCATCCAGAATCCAGGCACTCATTTCAAGCAATAGGAAGCGTCTAGATGAACTAAATATTGATATGATATATCTGTTCGGGTGCCCAAATGTATGCACCTGTCTAATTTCATTTTGATGCATATTGCAAATTTTCTGGTCATCCAATAAATCTAATTTCACTACTGAACTATTACTGTGTCCTTCAGTTATTTGATAGATCAAAATGAAATTGCTGATCCAAACACCCAAGTATGTATATATGAAAATCATGGAAATGTAAGGGGTGCCTAAAGCTTTGCATACAACTGTAAAACCTACCATTGGTTCCTTACTGTACACTCTGGCCTAAAAAGTTTGTTTTATTGCCTTTCCTGATCTTGACGATGTGTTGTATGCATAAAGCTTTGGGATAATAAAGCATATAGCATTTAGACCAAATATTAACTTGTGAAACTTGACATCTCAATCAAGTGTTTTAAATCAGAATTGACAACTGTGTCCAGTGGAATACTAAAAAATATGATTTAAAATAAATTAAAAAAAAGACAAAAATGCTCATGTTGCTAGGCAGATATATAATAATGTGACAACATTTAACTGCAATTGCTGAATCCAGCGGTGTCACTGTGTGAATAACCATGTCTAGCAAGTGACTCATTTCAACTCCTCGTTAATGAGATCTGTCAGGGACTGATGAATGCGTGAGATACTACACTGACGATTTGTTATGAGAGTCTAATAAGTATGTGCGATATCTACACACCCCAGGCCCATACTCCAAAAATGTCTCAATCTAGGAACGTTGCCTTTATAGGTATTAATTGATCCCGTCTATTCAAATAATTGTAGTCATGTTTGTTTGGTTATGAAGAAATGAGTGCAATTACAGTAGTAGATGGTTAATACTTTAGTATGTATGTGTTGTCTCAACTAATAAATGATACATACTTTATGTATGATTTATCTTGTCTGAACTAATAGATGGCATACTTTATATATGTGCTGCCTTGTTTCAACTATTAGATGTTATATATTTTTTACAGAATATAGCTCTGAAAATATTAAGAGATCTGGAATGTGATCAAGAGGAAGATGGTCACAAGCCATCAAACAAAGCCGAGCTACGTGAATATGTGTGCCAGGAGTGGCATAAAGTCATCCAACATCAATGTGAAAGACTAGTATAGAGCATGCCAAGATGCATTAAAGACAATTATTAATTTTATACAATTATTATTCCAACAAATATTGATTTCTGAACTCTTCCTAAGTTAACACATTATCGTGTTGTTTAAAAATGAATATGAACTTTGCGTTATTAATTTTACCCAAACACATACCTATCAATAGTAAAACCAGAGACACTGATGAGTTAGTAGTGGTCTGCTATTTTTTTGCAGAGCTGTATGTGTTGTTTTAACTGGCATTGTTAGAATACCCACCTGCTAATGAGGAGTCATTTGCACTGAAATATCAAATGTATTTCATGAAGACTTACAGTACCTGGGACATTCTAAGGATATTCTGTGACCTTCCCATTAGGCACGGGACATTATCCATATCTTATGAAGGCCAACAAGACATTGCAAGTCCCAAGGGAACATTCCCAGAGGGTTCCCTATAAGATCTAAAGACACTAATGATAATATATTGTAGATAATATTCAGGACATTTTAAGGACATTGTCAGGACATTTTCCTACCCCCAAAAAATTATGTTTAGCAAAAATACTGTACAATTATTTAATGTACAATACCATTACATTTGGCAATATAATCCAACAAACATCCCCAGGATCAATCTCCAGGGAACTGGACTAACAGTATGTGTGCATCGTCACGCAGAGTTCTTATCCTGTTTGCAGAACTACAACATTGCCTGAGGGTCTGTGAGAGGGCAATGCATATTAACTCCATCAGGGTTGGTGGGCAGGATGAGTTTGACAGGGTTGCCTTGCCTAGTTTGGGCTCCAGCAGTTCCAAGCTCTGCTGTGGCTTTCGGCTGGATAATGTGCTCTCCTCCTGGTGCCTAGTTTTGGCAAATACAGTAGTTGCTTGACTGGGTAAGTAGTGTGATAAGAAGAACAGCTTAGCAAGATGTGCATAAGACGACACAGCATTTTACAGTCTCCAAATCAGCTGAAGAGTTTCGGCCAACAACAACTATACATCTCATTTATTCTCAAAAACTTTCAGGGAACTATTGTGAAGAAATTAATTACTTTCAGGGAATTATCTGCCATATAAATCCTTGTGCTGCCTAAACGTTATTTTTTTCAGACTGCCCAAGAAGAAAATGCATTGAAATCTACCCATTATTTTGTAAGAAGATATGCATGCATTTTTTAAGGAATATGGTACTAAGGAGGGAAGTTGGCCAACCAATAGCCAATCCCCTCTCAACAGACTAGCGTGTGGTAGCAATATAACAAGTTGAGCCATTCTCTATATTTTGAAGTGAGAGAAATCACCCAGACTGAAGACTACACCGTATACATTACATTGCATATGGGTTTTAATGTTAGCTATGGTAAGGTTACCACTGCGACTAGTTTTTTGAAGAATTAGTGAGGTAATGTGGCTAAATAGTAGGTTAATATTTTGTCTGTGGAAACGTAATTCTTTACCTCAGAGAAAGAGGCCTTGATTGTAAGCTATGTTAGCAAGGTTACCACAAAGGCTAACCATTTCACTGACAAAACGTTTTTAATAAAAGGCTAAATATAACTTAATGATATCCAATTCATTTCAGTAACCTCTTGTAACTGCCGCATACAATTCAAATAGGTTTTTATCTTCGGACAATGAATTAGTAGGTACTATTGGGCCAGTGATTGAAGCTAAGGCAGAGGTTCTGGAAAAAGAGTAGGCTGAGGAACATCAGGAAGAAAAAGGAAAACACAGAGGGGCCCAGAGACGAGTGAGACAGTCACTGACCCAAAAGAGAGACAGCGGTGAGCAAGGTTTTGATTTAGTGATTATAGGAATACAATCCTGTCCAACAAGCATACAGTATATATTAAATAAAATATGAAGCCTGTTGTTGATAGGTTCTTTATAAAATATTCAATACTTATACATTTTAATGTTATGTATTACTGATTTACCTATTAGTAAAACATTCACCCATTTATTTTAGACAACCTCTCCGGAAAAATAGGGCAAGTGTTGCTAGAAAAGAGAAACACAAGCAGATTCAGAGAGAGGGGGAGAGAGAGAGAGAGAGAGAGAGAGAGAGAGAGAGAGAGAGAGAGAGAGAGAGAGAGAGAGAGAGAGAGAGAGAGAGAGAGAGAGAGAGAGAGAGAGAGAGAGAGAGAGAGAGAGAGAGAGAGAGAGACCAGTTTGATACCGGTAAACATTTAAGAATGTAATGTGTCAAATCACGATTGAGCTGCATCAGGGGAACAGATGGACAGTATTTATATACAGGTTATTATAAGAGACAGCACACTCAATATAATTGATACATTTCAAATTGCACTGCATTGTCCTTACATGCACAAACAATTTTACCACCTAAGTCCTAATTTTGACCTAAAAAACCATGAACCTATGTGTCAACATACACCAAATGGCCAGAGGTATGTGGACACCTGGCCATCACACCCATATGAGCATGTTGGACATCCCATTACAAAACCATGGCATTACTATGGAGTTGCCCATATTATTAGGCACCAATTCAGCCAAAAGAGCATTTGTGAGGTTAGGCACTGATGTTTTGGACCAGAAGGCCAGGCTTGCAATCACCATTCCAATACCGAAAGGTGTTCAATGGGGTTGAGATCAGGCCTTTGATCAAGCCACTAAAGTTCCTCCTCATTAAATGTGTCGAACCATGTCTTTATGGACCCCACTTTGTACATTCCATAGGGAATTATATTGAAATGTTAACAGTTAATTAATGGCATCACTTTACTGAGCTTAATGTTAGGGTTATGGTTAACATTACAAAAACAGACATCTACAAATCACCTGTCTACACTCTGTAGAAAAACAACTTTCCCTGTGCTTGGAAAAAACACTTTGCTTTGCATTGGATATCAACCCATGGCCATCTGGATGTGAGTCGGCTATATAACATTCCAGACACTCTACTAAACATCCATATTATTTAACGCTGACAATTAATCTCAAAACTGCTCCTAACGTAATTGCATTTTACAAAACATTTCCCTTGAAGTGTAATTCCTGAGATTTAAAGCTGCCAACACGCATACAAGCCATATAGTTTATTGCACTTAATGATATAATTTCCTACTGTAAGTTCATTACATTAGGGAAAAAAAATCACAATATCTTATTTTATGTGAATCATAATGAATTATCTAGGATAGTCATTGCAAAAAAATGTATATTTTGTAAATAAAACAATTCAGAATAGTTCTACAGACTGCATGTTGTTAACCCTGAAATATGATCAAAAAGGCCAAACTGATCCTCGATCATCACTCTTAGTTGATTTATTAATATGAGCTCTGCGCCCGAGCAGATAACCTGTACCTCATATCTCTCCTTGATAACAGACACCCAATCAGTTTGTCACATAAAGACTGTTATTGATCTCTGCTAAATGAAGAATCTAACCTTTCTGTCTCTCCTATTTTTATCATCAATACTTTTCAGCATCCAACAACACCCCTTTTATTTTTTAGACTGTTTGATATGCATTCCTTAGTCAAAACTAACATTAAAGAAAATATGGCTTCTATTGTGTATAACATCTTTAAGCGATTTCACAATGTTAAAATGAATTACATTTTGAGGTTTGAAAAAATATTGATTGAAAATTGTAATACTGTACATTTATAGTAATACGATGAAAAACCTGTGAGTTCTTTATAAAACAATCAGGAATAATGCATTATCTTGCTCAAACTGAACAGACTATGTTCTAATTTTGATTCTGATTTTTTTTTTGCTGCTCCACATTTGGTTTTTGGAACATTGAAATTTGAAAAAGTAACAGCTTTTATAGATGCATTTAGATTTAGATAAATTAATTTAGGCAACTGACATGGCACCCAGTTCCCTTCCTAGTGTAGTGGAACCTTTGTTAACAGAGCCTCTTGTACCATGGTCATAGAGTGCACCATATGGAGTGCCTAGGGTACCATTTAGGACATGTGCCAAAAGGTCTGATCTCACATCAATAGAAATATATTAACTTATGGCTCAGCAAATTAGCTTAGCACCTGAAAATTGACTTCTTGACATCAGCAGGGAAATGTGTTAAGTCAGCTGATGTAGAAGCTAGGAGTACAATGAAAAGGTTATTAGCAAAAAAAAGAACAGGACATAATGAGAGTGAATAATAAATATCCTGCCGTGTTTACCCTGGCTAGACTGGGCTTGTAGCAATGTGAATTATTATCATTATTCATTTATTATTCCTCTATTTTCCTCCATGTTTACAAAGTGAGATATGGCCATGTACGTTCAAACACATGTCAAATCACTTTGCCAACATAGACTGGGTGAAAGGTTTTAACGCGTTTAAATATTTTGTGTCATGAACAGTGTTAGTGCATAATGCCGGTGTAAAGTGAGAGACAGGAGCGAAGGGTTTTATGAAACCAAACTGTGTTTTATTCATTAAACACCCTTGAAAAGTAATACTGCGTCGAGGGGCAACACAAATAATATAATATGTAGTATACAAAACAAAACGACAAACTAAATACAGGGTTTAACAAGGATAAAGTGGAAACATCTGTGTACTAATTACACACTCCTGACAATCTATAGGCTGCTGATAACATGTGACTAGATAAGTGGGAAATCTGAACCAAACTAAACACACAGGATAGAAACCGATCACATACTAAACAGGAAAACAGTATTACACAGAGGGGAGCTACTACAATAAACATCATCATCATGACAATATGAGCATTTACTAATTATTTATATTATACTATTTCTTCCTTTGAAACACATCATTTAACCAATTTAAAATGGCAGATATTTACTTAGGCAATGCATTCAGACGAGATGCATTCCAGCTATACTATAATAGGATACCTTTTGGCTCATATAGTGTATCTGCTAACCACAGGCTAAGTGGGTACCCAGCCAAAACCCTGCCATGGTTATACGGCTGTGAGCCAAATGAAGCCATCAAAATGGAATTACTAGAATGGACAAGCCCCTCAGACCACAACAATTTCCCTGCATCCTTGAAGGCACGCTCAATATGGCTGCTGATTCACCCGTCACTGAAACGCTGACGTCTACGGGAAGAGTCATTTTAGTATTCTATGGAAGTAACTGTTGTCAATCCCCTAGAATGTGTCGAGGTCTCGTGAGCAGGGTATGGGTTCACTCCAACAGCACCACATATGGAATTTTATCATAATAATTTTATCATAATAATTTTATCATAATAATTTTATCATAATAATTTTATCATAATAATTGCACTGACATGCTCAAATTACATTTCATACATTATGGTAGCCTGTTACAACATGTTGCATGACTTCTCCATTTTAAATAAGGAAATAATTTAATTTACTTCACATCATCGCTTCAAATGCATTCACCTTATTAAATAGCCAACATTTGACCGACAGTTACTATTTGCAAAACTCAGGTAGGCAATTGACCGTTTTGATCAGTTTGATGAAATCTATTCGAAACACAACATTTTGTTTGCCAGGATGAATAAACCCCAGTCCTGGCCCCAGCACAGCCAGGAAAGTGTCAGGCATCATTACAGTGCTGGTTGGTCTCCCACTGCCTCAGAGGGAACCCAGTCTCCCCAAGCCTCACATGTCCAGCGTCTGAATATCTCTATTTCTGTCATGTTAGAGGTTTGCAGCGTTGACAGTGGATGGATCACGGGATGCGGATCAGACTGATTCTCAAGCATTGCCAGAAACATGGACTTATTTGCAGTGGTCTAGTTGTGGGAGGAGACCTACATCTAGTGGTTTGCTGGTGATGGTTTGGTATGAGTTGCTATGACCGGTAGTGCTGTAGGGGTGGTGGTTACGACATATAATCTGACATGAGCGATAACAGTAGCAAAGTCAGGTTCTCATTTGCAGTGATGGGTATGCGGTTATGGGACTGTGGACTCGCATCTTCCTGTTGCCACTGTCTATATCTAATAAGACCTAAGGCAAATGCACCAATGTATTATGATGTTCTATTATGATTTCCAATTTGCAATTGCAGTTTTGCATCTTCAAAACAACACCTGAGCAGGTGGAGAATTTAAGATCAAAATTAGCTCGCTCCGATGCATATCTCGCCCAAGCTGTTTTAATTGTTCTCTCACTGCTCGCTTAACGAGGACATTTTCTCCAGTACATTGGAGGCATGTACATTCCATGGTCAAAATCCACAATTGACCTCAGAGGTGTCCAACCAAACTGCAAACAGTCACTAGAAGCAATAAGATAAGACAGCCCTGTGGAGTGCTGGATCCCCAGGAATTGTCAGTAGGATTCTTACAGCTCAACCATACCCACCTCAATATCCACTGGTGCATTCGAGGGTACCAAGCAAAACCTTTATCCCATGGTACCAGATCACATTTGGTGCACTACTTTTGGTCAGGGCCTGCAAGGTTTTAGTCAGAAGTACCACACTATGTAGGGAATAGTGTGTCATTTGAGGGACAGTCATGTAGTATTCAATGTCATTCATCTGAAGGCTTTGGTTGAAATCCAGATGGAATCCCAAGAGATTTTAATGGGATTTTTCTCCATCATTTTCACATGACAACAATGAAATGGATCCAAATGAGCCAAGATGAACTGGTTTGGTTGGTTAAATCCTCAACTGTTGGTGGAAACATACTGGAAAGGACAAACGGACAAACCAATAAACAAACAAAAAGACTGACAGAGACAGGTTCAGACTGGGAGTGAAAAACGTCCCAGGACTTTGAAACGCAGACCGGCCCACGACTGTGTACTGTACAATTTCCGAATACAAATGAACATTGGCTGCTAACAAAATTTGATCTAATAATACAGTATTTAAAAGTCCTTTATAATTCGACCCACAACAACGAAACTACAAAGATGATCTGCTTGAATATTTGCACCAGGAGTGGCATAAAGTCAACCAACATCAATGTGAAAGACTGGTGGAGAGCATGCCAAGATGCATGAAATTTTTATGTTGTTTAAAATTGAATATGAACTTATTTTATTTGCATTATTCAAGGTCTGACAAGGTTTTTTTTGTTATTTTTTCATTTTCATTTTTCATTTTCTGTAAATTAATACTCTGAATTACAATATTTTATTTAGAATTTGGTAGAAATTCTGTGAGTAGTTCAGGTAAAAAAAGTTAATTTTTTAAACTAGTTTGCACTTTTCTCTTATTTTTTTTTCAGAGCTGTATAGGATGTTTCACTATGCAGTGCGTTACACACAAAACACTACTCTGTTTCTGCATCTGCTTTTTGATTTAGCAAAATAACAATAATTCGTTATCTATAATCCAAGATCAAAATCTATTTAACTAACTAACTTGCAAATAATAACCCTGTTAATTTATACTCTGTGTATAGTTACATAATTTACATATAATAACCCTGTTACCTTATACTCTGTGTATAGTTACATAATTTACATATAATAACCCTGTTAACTTATACTCTTTGTATAGTTACATTATTTACATATAATAACCCTGTTAATTTATACTCTGTGTATAGTTACATAATTTACATGTAATAACCCTGTTAACTTATACTCTGTGTATGGTTACATAATTTACATATAATAACCCTGTTACCTTATACTCTGTTGTGTATAGTTACATAATTTACATATAATAACCCTATTAACTTATACTCTGTGTATAGTTATATTATTTACATATAATAACCCTGTTAACTTATACTCTGTGTATAGTTACATAATTTACATATAATAACCCTGTTAATTTATACTCTGTGTATAGTTACATTATTTACATATATTAACCCTGTTAACTTATACTCTGTTGTGTATAGTTACATAATTTACATATAATAACCCTGTTAACTTATACTCTGTGTATAGTTATATTATTTACATATAATAACCCTATTAACTTATACTCTGTGTATAGTTACATAATTTACATATAATAACCCTGTTAACTTATACTCTGTGTATAGTTACATAATTTACATATAATAACCCTATTAACTTATACTCTGTGTATAGTTACATAATTTA
This sequence comes from Umbra pygmaea, assembly GCA_016801145.1. Classification (NCBI taxonomy): domain Eukaryota; kingdom Metazoa; phylum Chordata; class Actinopteri; order Esociformes; family Umbridae; genus Umbra; species Umbra pygmaea. The sequence goes on from JACXGM010000253.1 coordinate 82,426, forward strand.
CATATAAAAACCCTGTTAACTTATACTCTGTGTATAGTTACATAATTTACATATAATAACCCTATTAATTTATACTCTGTGTATAGTTACATAATTTACATATAAAAACCCTGTTAACTTATACTCTGTGTATAGTTACATAATTTACATATAATAACCCTATTAACTTATACTCTGTGTATAGTTACATAATTTACATATAAAAACCCTGTTAACTTATACTCTGTGTATAGTTACATAATTTACATATAATAACCCTATTAATTTATACTCTGTGTATAGTTACATAATTTACATATAATAACCCTGTTAACTTATACTCTGTGTATAGTTACATAATTTACATATAATAACCCT
>JACXGM010000254.1:0-82553 GCA_016801145.1 Umbra pygmaea
CCACGATCAGTCCTGTCACGCCATGATCAGTCCAGTCACACCACAATCAGTCCTGTCAGATTAAATGTGCAGAGTGTTTTTACAACTATTTGAGTGCCTTAAGGGTATTCTGTGCTTTCCATCCCTACTGTTGACCAAAAAGTTGCTTATATTTCTTATAGGAATTACAAAACCATGTTACTTTGTGACGGATTCCTTGACGTTATTCTCAAGTATCTGCTGATATTGAGTGGAATCCATGCGACCCTCAACTTTAATAAGATTCCCAGTACCGGCACTGGCCACAAATCCCCACAGCATGATGGAACCTCCACTAAATTTTACTGTTGGTAGCGTGGAAAAGCTGTGTTCTTTTGCCGCCATGCGTAACGCCCCTTGTTATGACTAAATAACTCCTTCTTTGTTTCATCAGTCCACAGTACCTTCTTCGAAAATTAAGCTGGCTTGTCCAAATGTGCGTTTGCATACCTCAAGTGACCCACTTTGTGGCGTGTGGAGAAAAGGCTTCTTCCACAATCACTCTCACGTACAGCTTCGCATTGTGCAAAGTGCGCAGAATTGTTGAACAATGCACAGTGACACCATCTGCAGCAAGTTGATGGTGTAGGTCTTTGGAGGTGGTTTGTGGGCTGTTTTTTACCGTTCTCACAATCATTTGCCTTTGCTTCACTTCTGGCCTTAAGAAGAACTGTTTCTATGGTCTTCCATTTCTTCACTATGTTCCTCAAAGTGGACAATGACAGCTTAAATCTGTGCAATAGCTTTTTGTAGCCTTCCCCTAAACCATCATGTTGAACAATCTGTGTTTTCAGGTCATTTGAGAGTTGTTTTGAGGCCCCCATGTTGCCACTCTTCAGCGGAGAGTCAAAGAGAACAATAACTTGCATTTGGTCACCTTAAATACATTTTCTCATGATTGGATGCACCTGTCTATGAAGTTCAAGGTTTAATGAGCTCACCAAACCAATTGTGTGTTCTAATTAATCAGTGCTAGGTAGTTACATGTATTCAAATCAACAAAATTACAAGGGTGCCCAAATTTATGCACCTGTCTAATTTCGTTCATCTATCTGTGCGCAATACATTTAACGCAATTGCTCAATGGCGTCCAGTTGGTTGGTTACAGAATTCCCTGAGGGTGGTAGGTTGGGGACAGGGGCAGCAAAACCCTTTTTGCATCTGTTGCTGGTTACCGTCAAAATATGCAAAAACATTCAGTGTACCCAAATCAACTATTTGGTACATTCTTAAAATGTTCTGGTACCTTCAAACATCAATGTCAATCCCTTCTAGAAGTCATGGAATCCCAACCTCTCCCAACAGCTCTTGTGGGGTGTTCCGGGTCTGCAGTGGTCAGTTCTGGGGCGGCCGAGGCTCATTGATGCACGTGGAGAGCGAAGGCTGGCCCGTGTGGTCCGATCCAACACATGAGCTACTGTAGCTCAAATTGCTGAAAAAGTTAATGCTAGTTCTGATATAAAGGTGTCAGAACACAGTGCATTGCAGTTTGTTGTGTATGAGGCTGCTGTTTTGATGACAAAAGGGGGACCTACACAATATTAGGCAGGTGGTCATAATGTTATGGCTGATCGGTGTGTGTTGAGGCAAAATTGCCTTTTTTTGTACCCTGGGTTGACCTGTTCAAAGGTCAATGGCAGAGAGAGGTGTAGTGACGTTCTTTGGGAATGTACACCTTACTCTGATCTGTAATTTTAAATTGTACACACTGAACAAAAAGTATTTACTATATTGGATAGATGATGAAAAAGAAAGAGGGCTATAAACAGTGTTGGTTTGTCTGTAATATGTAACATTAACTAGCATATGGTTTTGTCATCTTAGTTGTTTTTAAATGGTGTCAAAGAAAAGGAATAATACTTCCCACCACAATTCAAGAATGACCCAGGTTCCTTTCAGAGGTATAACAACAAAAATGGTAAAAAAAAGGCTTGTGTTTCACACCAGAAGGGACAATGGAAGGCTTACTGCACTCAAAACGGGTTTACATGCCAGCTTCATATGTCAGACATGCAAACTGGACTGATGATGGATCTGGGATTAGTGGCGCATGCCTTTCAAGACTGACCTTGGGCTGTTTTTAAAAGAATTTTGGGAGAAAGGATTTCATTATTTCTCAGTCCTAGAATGAAAAAAACAGGACAGTCAGGGCTTTTCATATTGTAGTAGCTTACCAAATGTTCCCGAGGAACTTTTATGTTTCCCACAGTCCAACTCTTTAAGGAGTCTTGGGTGTCGACTTAGAATGAGTAATCCCCTTGAACAGAGAGGTACATGAACAGAGGACAGTTAATTGCATTCTTGTATGGTATTGCAATGACATGTTACTTTTACCTAGGTTCCCTGAGTTCATTTTAATAAAGACTAAAATATATATATATTTTTAAAAGGTATGACAGTAATTATCATGTAATTATCCTATATTAGACTCTGCCTATAAATTCCTTCATACAGAATTCCTCCAAATCATTAATACTGTAATATTAATCCATTACTAGACAAAAAAGTTACAGTGGGCTCCAAAATCTTCCAGTTCCCCTCACTGGCAATGCACTATTAAATACTGTAAAAACACAAACAATATAATTAAACAGATAAACTCCTAATTCCAACATGTGAGACATACTGTACTTCATTTGCAATGGAATCAACCAAAATCATACAATTATTAAACACAAAAACCAAATTCAAGGTTTATTAATTATTGGTATTCAGTACTCAGTGAAAACACCTCTGGCAAGGATAACAGCATGGAGTCTCTTACTGTAATGTTTGACTTTAGGGAACAGATTTGTAGGGATTTTGGACCATTGCTCTATGCAGATCCTTTCAAGATCCTTCACATTCTTGGGTTTGCGCTCATCAACTGCCCTCTTCATCTCAGCCCACAGGTTTTTGATTGGATTGAGGTGAGTTTGACTGAGATGGCCATGGCAGAACATGTATTTTTGTTTATCATGGAACCATTTCTGTGTGTATCTTGAGGTGTGTTTTGGATCATTGTCTTGTTGGAAAGTCCACCTACCGCCAAGTCCCAGCCTTCTGGCAGAGGTATCAGATTGTCAGCCAAAATTGCCTGGTGGAATTCATTACGCTATCAATCTTGACCAGTGCCCCTGGACCTCTGGAATTAAAACAGCCCCAAAACATCACTGACCCACCACCATATTTCACTGTGGGTATGAGGTGCCTCTCCATGTATGCATCTGTGTTTTGACGCCAAAAATGCTGATACTGTATCTGACCAAGACGTAAATATTTGGTCTCACCTGACCAGAGCACATTCTTCCAGTAATAATTTAAATTACATTTGGCAAACTCTAAACACTTGCGCCTGTGTCTTGGGTTCAGAAAGGGCTTTCCTTTGGTAACCCTTCCAAAGAGGCCTTGGATGTGGAGGTGGCATCTGATGGTGCTTTTTGAAACCTTGTGTCCCTAAGACGCCACCAAGGCCTGCAATTCTGTCACAGTGATTCTTGGGTATTTTGTTGCTTCTCTCACCATCCTCCTCCCTTTCATGGGGTGCAAAATGCACATGCGTCCTCTACCTGTGATGTTTTCAACTCTTCCATATCCTTTTAAATTTTTAATAATTGCCCTGACTGCTCAATGTTATATTCAATCATTTGTGGATTTTCTTGTAGACATTACCATATTTATGAAGGTCTATGACCATCTGTCTCTTTTGAACAGCCAGTTCTTTTGTTTTCTTTATGGTGTTGGATGACAAATGGATATTGCATGCGTGTTACCTCATTTTATACCCTAGTGGAATAGGAAGTGATGTAATCGCTCAATATTGTTACTTTAGACTTAGATTAACTTAAATAAATGGAATTTCATTCCTGGTTTAATTTTGGCAGATGTTAATTACAATAATCTTTAAGGGTGCAATTTGATTGTGAAACCTTGATTTGGAGGACATTGATTTTTTTATTAATAAATACATGAACTTGGTTGGTTCTATTGAGAAATTAATAAAGAACAGTATTTCCCACTTGTTGGTATTTGGTGTTTATCTTTTATTATTTACATATTTTACAGTATTGTTTTTGCATTGCAAGTCAAGGTGCCAGTACTTTTGGAGCCCACTGTATATTTGTAAATATTAACTTATTAAAGTGCAAATATTTAGTCAATAAATGCATTAAATGAGTTGTATTTTCCAGGTATTTTGACACTTTATTCAGGTAGTTTATGACTAGAGAGGTGGGAGTCATAGTGATGGTTCGGAGTGTGGAATTCCCCTTTTATTTTGTCTCGCTGCCAACTCCTGAGTAGATTAATCACATGCTTCCTCCATGCATGTGTCACCAAGTCAGTCCTATTCATATCACACTTCTAGTTCAACATTGGAAGCCTTTAGCTGATAGAGGTGTGGGAGAAAACACATTCCTCAACTACACAACTACAATTACACAAGGAGACTCTAGTGAGCGACGTGATTAACAATTTCTTTGCCAACAATTGAGCAAAAATCTGAATTGGGCTCAGTATGCAAATTAGTGTTATCACAGGTCAACTCCAAGCAGTCAAACCTCTTCTCCATCCTGGCTCCTCAATGGTGGAACCAGCTTCCACTGGAGGATAGAACAGCAGTCTATCGATCTTCAGGAAACCTGAAAGATCTTCCTAAAAACCTTCCTCTTCAATGAGTACTTAAATTAGTTGTATTCCATTTATGTGGTCTTAATTTTTTGTTATCTGTATGATCCTTCTCTAGCATTGTTTTTGACTATTCAGTGTTTCATATGTTGAATACTCTTACTACTAAGCTGTGGTTGTTTCCCCTAGTTTCTCCTAAATGTATGCACTCACTGTAAGTCGCTCTGGATAAGAGCGTCTGCTAAATTATTAAAATGTACATGTCTGTGGTGAATGGCTAGCTAGCTTGCAACCTCTGAAGCAATATATTGCCATTGCCAGCAGCATTGACTGCTCTCTCATCTGGACTCTTTTTTATGACTTCCAGCCTGAGCTCCTGAGATTAGACTGTCTCCTATGATAACTATATTATTGAATAGAATTCCTGCCAAAAATTAAGTAATACACAGTGCAGACTGTACAGTAGTCGGCTAGTTTATACTTTGAATGTTAAGCGTTATGAAGATTTTACAACATTATTGCAATGATTTATAGCTGTCTGGCTTTATACAATGACAGATAAATGAATGTAAATGATTCTTCCATCAAGATTTGACATTTTAAAAGTTCCCCCACCCCTCCTCTGGTGTTCCTTATTTTTCTGTGCTGGATGTGGCAACACCGGTGTACATTACCTTGGACGGTGATCTCAATGACTCTCATAGCGTAAATAGGCCCTCGGTGGGTCAGCATATTGTGCACAACACCTTTCCCATCAACCCTTGGGAGCCAAAGGTCACACTTTCTCAGGCATCATCTATCCATATTCACACCACAGGAACAGCCACCAGCTGCTTTGTTCTATGAAACCCATCAGGATGTGAGGGTCTGTTATTGAAAGACAGAGCTACCACTGGTAAGAATATGTGCCTGTATTTGCATTGTCACCAGGTTCCAAAACCTTTTGAATAAAGGCAATAGTCTCACAGCATGGCTTTATTAAGAGTCCAATCATTCTTGTCTTTTTTGCTTAGTTTTGACTTGCTTTGCACTGCAACAGCATGTTGCATGATAAGGGATATAGCATACGGTATAACTTGTGTTTGTTCTTTGGCAGATACGTGTAAATGTGAATATTTCCTCTCCATCTCACCACATGTGACCTAGGCAGTTACTGACCAGTCCTATGACTTATTGCAATCACATAAAAGGTTATCACAGTAATCTCCCTGGAGTGTGGAGTCATGCATTGGTTCTCTCCAGACTGGCTGAAACCAGGCCAAACCATGTGGATTAGATGTTTTTGTATGGGCGCTCAGCCAGTGGGAGAGGCAAACTGTCAAAAGAGCTGGTCAAAATGAGGTACGGTACATTTCTTAAAGCTAAATTAACATCAATTGAGGTTGCTTGAAGGGAGATCGAGGTCAGACTTTCTCCATGTTGCATTGCACACAAAGCAGCCAATAAGGTAAAGCGATTACTGACCTGTCTATACATTGTTTTTGGTGCTTGGAATGACAAAGTTCAAAAGGAAGTTCACATTATCCTGACTGAAAAACCTGGATTGAAAAACAATGTGTTATTCTTCAGAAAAATCAAAATGATATATATTTATTTAATATTAAACAGAAAAAATAGTGTTTTAGGCAAGAATACGAACTGTCATTCCACATTCTGTTTAGCTACAGCCTGAATTTAGCCCTTTCATAAGCAATAGCTGAAATTCAGTTAGTCAATCAGACTATTCTGAGTCTACGACACTCCAAATTTAGCATATAGCATCATTCTTTTTACTTTTCTCTACAAGAGGGCTGCACAACCCTTCTTTTTTGGAGATATATCATCAGGATGGCAGCCTTGTTCTACACCTTGTGGCCTAATAACTAGTCTGGACATGATTTAGTAACAAACATCATAGTATATACTGGTGTGAATATGGTGTGCCCGTATATATATATATATGGCCCAACAGTTGACATTGCAGGTCAGAGCACAATCTAGCTCACGCAGTCTATGAAACTATCCATAAAACCCGTTGTTTAACCTCACTTTAGTTCCATAACAGCCTAATTTCTTATTTTTTACTTTACCATATTTTTCACCACATTGTAATGATATCCAAATTGTGATTAAGGCTCTTCATCATATTTGCTGGTGACTGAAAACTTAGACATGATCTATTATTCTGCTGAAAGTATGCTCGTGATAAAGAGTAAACCTTTGATATAAATGCACATACATACATTTTGGGTGGCAAGTTGGCATAGTGGTTAGGGCATCGGCACTCACATCCTACACTACTGGTTACAATCTGACTGGTTTAGGATCCCAGATTGCTAACATGAAAGGTTAACCCTGATCGCGCCCATGTCGTTGCTGTAGATAAATGTTTCTTAGTCAACTTTCCATGTTAAATAACATGTCCCCACACCATAAAACTACTGACACTAGCCCTTACCAGTAACAGACGACAGGATGGGTCCATAGCCACTCTGCACAACACTGGTACAGCTCCGTTATTTGCAGCCCTATACATTCTCCTCCGCTCATCAATTCCCTAGGTAAACATTAAGACATGCATGTATGAACAGCCCAAGTGGGACAGTTTCTGAAATACTGGAACCTACCAGACCCCACACTGAGCCCATACGTTGTTCCCTTTCAGGTGGCTACTCACTGAGAGTGTGTGTGTGTGTGTGTGTGTGTAGTTGACTTCTAACTACTTGCCACTTTTGGATACAGATGAATGATCTGAATTTGTAAAGCAACTACATTTTTTAATCTGAGGTTGAATACTTTCAACATCCACTTTAGTACCTCACCAGACTGACTCTAGCCAGACAAAAAAAATAAAAAACATCACGTTGTTCCTACATACACACACCTTTGGACATTCAATTTCCAGTCATTTACTTTATTACTGTCAGAAGTTCATCTTATGTAACTCATGTGAACCTCAGCTAAAAGTTGATGCCAAAAATAAGTGACTGGAACACATTTTACAGAACAGCACATGCTTTAATAGCCATGGATATAAGTATTCAATGCTTATAATAAAATAAAAAATCTGAATAAGGGATCCAGTATGTACACTGCCACTATTTCTGTTGATCAAACATGACAATCTCTAATAGAAATGACTGCTAGAGATGCCATATACTGTAAAGTTAAACACAAACACTAAAATGATCTTTGAGATTTTAATCGTACATAGAAATGTTTTTCAAGAGTACCCATTCATTTAGAATGTTACATCCGTTTACTTAGTGTGTAAAAATCACTATGTGTTTATCAAGATGATCAGTATCTACTGGGACAATCAAAGCTTTTAGAACTACACCAGATATAGAGCTGAGAGAGCAGGTAACAGAGAGCAAGAGACAAGAGTACATGACTACATCTATTGTTACACCTCAGACTACATTTTTACACCCCAAAAGGTGAGATTTATCGGTGGTTTTAGTTACCAGTGTCCATTGTTGTTTTATGTACCAGTGTTCACTGTTGTTTTCTGTACCAGTGTCCATTCTACTTATATTTTATAACAAACAGTGCGACAAATGTCCTTCTCCCCAAAAAACACTCATTTGCGCTAGCGCCATCTGATCATCAGTGCCCTATATTTGGGTTGATCCTAATGTTGAGCTGTCTTAAAATACATTGTACTGTCTTAGGGTACTGGGTTGCAAATGCTTAAGTTGCCTGTAAACAAAAGGTAAGGGGCACATTACTGCAGCCGAAATGTGGTTTAGTAGACATGGATGAGCTCCAACACATCCAGACCCAACACCATTACAAGACGTTTTTACGTATTACCGTGTTGGTCGATAGCGCCACAATAACAATTTCAATCGTCAACAGTTCCAAGCAAAAACATACATGTACAAGACAAGGTGAACCGTTCTGACTCCCAGAAGCGCTGTTCAAGTCAGTCAATTCCTCGTGGAATGCCCTCGTGTTGCTCCAGGTCTCCTGTAGGCTTAAAGAAGCTTGCTCTGTGGGGTTTCAACTCCCTGGTTGTCAAAGCAGCGCAGCGTGGCGTAGCACAAGTGTTAAGGCTGGGAGGAGGGGTGCACTGCATGCTGGGACATGGCTGCTGGAGAGGACACGGACTGAACCATCGGCTGGGCGGGCGGCGGGAGTGGGTGCAGAGGCTGTGCCCCCGAGTGAGTGTTGGGGGAGGGCGGTGGTGTTGGACGCTTGAATTTGTCGGGGCTGTTGCTTCTTCTCTGGGAGGGTCTCTTAAAATAAAGAATAATAATAAGAAGAACTGATATAGAGAAACAATCAGTATAATCAAAAGGAAAAATATTAACACTTCCCAAAAGCTTCCATTGAAAACTGAAGACAATTTTCTATAAACAAACACTACCGTACTGGTGCCAAAGAAAATAGCTGAATGAACCTGGATTGGTTGAGTGTTCGGCTGGTTAGCCAGGTGAACCCTAAGCCCTAGGCTCTCCATTATGGATGCCACCAACAACCACACTTCAGAGGAACATACAGACTGAAAGTTTCATGCCCATCTCGGGAGAAATGTGTGTTACTACCGGAAACGCAACAACAACAAAAAGAGCATGTGTTCAGTTCACAGAGAGTTGTCTAATGTCTGAGTCCCTGAACCCTCTTGACCCTTATTGGAGCTGAAACACATTTCAAAACTAGGGTGGTCCTAGTGCCTGGTGGGAGAACGTTCTCCAAGCAGCCAGGCAGAGAATAACAGGTACTTAAAGTCTCGTCTCCATAGCTACATGGATTGGCTTCAGAGACCATTTTAAGATCTAAATTCTGTGGTTAAGATAGCTCTGGAATGAAACATACAGGTCACAATACATAAAATACATGATTTTTAATGGCTTTTAGGCTACTTTGGATTATCACAGATATTAATATGAACACTAGCCCTTGTTGTGGTCTTAAATATGATATATATATAAGGAAATCAAAGATGACTTCGAAATAAACCCTAGAATGGACAAGAGTAATTCAAAGAAATCTATGTTCCATGGTACCTCACACCGCATTTCGAAGGACTGCATTGAAGGGGAACAATGACAAATTCCAATCATCTGTCTATATGTTTGAATCGCTTGAATTAATTTCACTTTCTCATTGAGCAGATCTCTCACTCAGAGAGTGCAAGGTGGAGATGGTGTAAGCGCTACGGCATAAAGTTATATGGCTCTGTCCACACTAATGCACTAGATAGAACTTTGTGGAATAAAAAGTATTTGCATGGAAAACAAATGTCTAATATAACCAACAACAACCTACCACTATAGCATGGGAGGGGCCTCCGTGGACGTGCAGGGCAGGAGCGTTATAGTGAGAGATGCCTGCTCTGGACAGGGTGGCAGGTGGAGCGAACCCAACTGTGTGACTGCCGTATGACAGACCTGGAGGAGAGTGGAAAATGCACGACTAATGTGATGGATCATGTCAAGTTAGAATAAAGCTATGAGCACAACGACTCCCCAGTCAATCTCAATAAATTGCAGTAGAGGGATGTTCTGTATGATTCAGTTGATTCATTTTGAAAGCTACCTCATAAGACTACTCCTATTGCTTTTTATTGTAATGTACAGATTCAAACACTTTGAACATCTCAATGAATTCCAACACAATTAAGCACAATTGTTTAGTGGAAAATCATTCACTAAGGATACAACTTGGCTGTATATTTTGTATTAGTCATAATTTAATCAAATCACTTAAAAAGCAAGTTTCAAACTGAAAAGTAAAACGGTTTTGCAAAACACTTTTTGCTATATGATAGACCTGTTGATGAGACGTACAAAACAACTATCCCTATGTAACCCAAATGAGATGGGGACTACAGTGACTTTAAATGACCCACTTATCAGTAAGGACCTGTCGCAGAGACTGAGCTAGACAAAACAGAACTTAATAACTACTCATATCACACTACATTATATAACAACTCGTTAGAGTGGAGAGTTAAATGCAATCTTTATGGACCTGTATCTTTCTATTCCTAAACCATAAAATATGTACCTACCAGGAGATATGGGCCGGCTGGAGGAGGGGGAAGGGGTGTGTGGGATTGGACTGGACACCGTCCGCGCTCGCAGGCCCTGAGCTGACATCTCGTTGAAGTACCTGAGTGAGGAAAGACCACCGTTTACTAAACTAACTGTTGTCTATAAATATCACTCAATCTAATCAATTATCATTTCCAATTGAAAAAAGGTTTCAGGAATTACAGTAGCATTTAATAAAATTTGGGGGGAAATTAGTATGGATGGCTTATTGAATAATTTGGTTATGCTTGGCGGATAGTGCAGGGTTTCCCGCAGCACTTTGCAGTCTTGGCGGCTGCCTAAACAACAGACATCTGCCGCCTTAACTACGCAGTCCCAAAAAAGTAAATCTGACGTGTGTTGTGTCCGAAACAGCTAATTAATATGACGTGTGATGCGTCCGAACAGCGCCACCTTAACTAACCCATTTTCTGGGGGGAACCCTGTTGTGTAATACAAATAATATGAATATTTGTAACTAATATTTGTAAATATTCAAGGCTGGTTGGAGAAGGTAAAGTTGGACTGAAACCCAGAGTGGTGCAGCGCTCACTGCACAATACAATCTAGGTTCAACCAGCCGTGTCTCAAAACTCCTTCTCCTAGACCATTGGTCATGCTGACTTCCTGTTTACACATTCAGTGTAATCAAATGGTACACAGTTTGGCAAAACACATGTACATCTGAGGAAGTGTATCCCAATCTTCTATTCTACCAAGCCCTTCAGGGGTTTCTGCATTGAGACATGTTCAAAACTACAAAGTAGATATCCAATATACATTCATAATAACTCAGACCGTTTCATTATTTAAATAATTTTGTCAGTTAGGTGTGACAATGTTTTGCTTTCAGCAAGGAGCTAAAGGGGTTAACGGTCTTGCTTTCAGAAAGAACAGATTTTTCTGCTGATCAGCTCAGCGATTTAATCTAGCAAATTTCAGTACATTGAACTTGCATGAAGCCTTTCGTCCAGCGTAAAGATGAATGGGCTGTGGTTTAATACCTACCTTTCATCGTCCATCTCCAGACTAGATTCGCTCTCAGACAACTGCCTGCAGAGGGCCTCACGGCGCTCCATCTCTCTCTGCAGCTTCCTCTGCAGGCGGGTATTCTCTTCACGCATGTGCCGTTCCTCCTCAATGTACTGGGCCCTCTTCTCTGTGTCTAGGAGGCGGCAAACCACCATTTAAAAACAAATGACTCCATTAGACAATGTTTAGTCAAATTAATAATAGGAGTTGTTTTAACATTTTTAAATGCTCTTCATTGCTAAAATATATCCTTTGTTGTTCTTTAAAAGATGGATGAATGCTATAGCTTGTTGGGTAGGTGACAGATTGCACAACTGGTGTTGTTAGGTCATCTCTTCTTTTCCCAGTTGTATTTATAATTGTACTGATTTAATTACATGGCACTCTTTCCTAATATCAGAAAGGTGTATTAGTATCTGGTCCAGTCGGGCGTTAGACCACATCGATCATTCTATGTTAGGACAGGTGTCTGAAAGTTCTTTATAACCTAATTTTTGATTGACTGATTAATTAATCTAGATTAATTATTTAGTTATCTAGGTATTAATTAGTCACTTGAAAGTGAAAAACAAAAACAAACAGGCAAGGGGTGCTCATAATATTACACTACAAGGCCTGTTGTTCTACCTCATCATTAAATATGCTCATCCATCGAAATAGAATGGATAGAAATGCCATTGAACTGCTTGGCGTGGTCATTCGATTAGTACACAACAAAATGGCGATTGTTGTTAATTGTCAAGGTGACAACATGCAAATTGGTTTAATGCGGAAGTAGGCCGCTAGATCTTTGCAATGGAATGGTACAAATAAAAATGGCTGCTGCTTTGACCATTCTGCTACATTGATTTGAATTGGAATGGCCTTTCTATCCATTCCATTTCTATGTGCTCACCTGATACCCTGGTCTAAGTAAGTCCAATACTAGAAGGTTGGAGTGGAACAAGCTTCAAGGGCTAGATTTGTGTATGAAGGCACTAGGCCCTGTTGTGGAATGAGTTTGACAACTCTGCTTTAGATAGAACAGGTTGGTATGACAGCTCCCCCTGGTGGTTAAAATAAAGCTACAATGATGGCATCCTTGAAGGCTAAACTCCGCCTCTAACATTGTAGTCAGATTGATGTCAGGTGTAGGCAAAGGTGGTTCTAAGGTTCCATGATTTTGTTTCAAGAATTTGCCCATTGGAGAACTTGGAGATTTGTTCAACTAATTAGATTTCTGAAATCTTTTCAGGACATTGAGGATAAGGGATACAATGAGATCTGTGCAGACGTAAAAAACAGGAATTTCGAGAGCACTTGTGGACTATTTGAAACTTGTCAGGGGACGTTAGTGTGCATTTGGGCCAAGAAATGTGTCCTTCTGTTTGAGTGATATTATTACATTTTTTCTAAATTAAATGAAAAAGGATTGAAGATGAAATAACATCTTAAAATTACCATAGAAAATGGATGCATTGTTGATTTGTATTTGTAAAAGGAGTAACATGACATATCAGTAGTCAGTTTTAGCTTACATATGTTTGGAACGTGAGCTAATCCAAATTGTGGCAGGAAGCACGAGGGATAATGATTTCTACAAAGCCAGGCCTTGTCCTGAGTTTACAGTTGGCCGCTGGCCTGTGACACTCACGCTGCAGCTCGGTCGTGCGGAGGCTCTTCTTCAGCCTCTCCACTTCGTTCTTCAGGAAGCGGATATGCCTCATCATGTTCTCCGGGGAGTCAATCTCCATGGAAACATCTCTGGGTGAGGGCGGAGCAGACACGGGCTGGTCCAACTTTTCCTGGAGTATTCTGTCAAAGACCACGTAAGCTCCAATGAATCAACAGTGGTCAGTTCAACTCACAGGTCTTGAAAAAAGCTTTCTGGTCTAATGAATGTAACATAAGGTTCAACTGCCTGCATGTTTTAAATATAATATCTAAAACCCTGTGTAGAGGTTCACAAGATGAAGCGAAATGGTCTAGAGGAATCCCATTTGATGTTGTTGCGGTGAATTGGAAATTGAGGATTTGTTAAAAGAAATTTGGTGAACGGCCAATAGTTGATTTTGGCCAAGATTCAAGAGTAGGTGCTCTCTGTATTAAACTGTTGAGTGACAGAAGACACCACTGCATGAAACAAAAAAATTTCTACTTTTCCAAATGGGTTCTTAAAATGTTTCACACTGATGACAAGTGGGAGAAGGCAGTCAATCAAGAGGGATGATGTAAGGCCTGAGACAGTCCTTACATTGAGTGGCATTGTTTTTCTCCTGTACAATAGATTGGCATTATTCATTGTTTGTGGGTAGGTGTATCATTTTATCGTTTTTTTGTAGACATGTTTGAATAGGCCTCACCCCTACACATAACGGGTCATCCACCAATCCACATACCTTACAGTAACCCAAGATCGCTGCATACAGTACCTAGTAACCAAGACATTTACATACTCAAACAATATTTGTTTACTGCATAATGAAAGCCTACCGTTTCTCTGCCTCTAATTTGTCCATGCGCTTCCACAGTCTATTGACGAGAGCTTCTTGTTCTTGCTCTAATGTGTTTTCGAGATCAATCTTCTCACGTCTTAACTGGAAGGTAAAGAATATAATACTTTTAACAAATAATATAATACTTTAAACTGAAGATTACCATATTTTTTATTCAAAACTACTAATACATAATCTGCAAAGAATTTAAGCGAGCTTAATGTTGAAACTGCAAACAGGATCTCAAATGTATCATGTTTTCACAGGTCAAGTTATTACAGCTACTTGCTTTATTTATTCCAACTTCTCACATGGCAAAACATGACAAAAATCAATAACATCTATTCTTTACAGGAGGTTATGCAAGTGTTCCATTCTTCATGTCTAGCCAGGCAAGACCAGAGGGTGTTTCAGTTGAGGGGACAGGTTATCAACACCAGTCAGATGCCCTTCTTACTAGGCCACCTTCCTGCCCCGGTGAAAAGTCTGTCATTTATCTGGTTGACCTTCTGTGGATTGTCTTACTGTCACCATGTCTACAGCATAGGAGCTGGCTGTGTGCTAATAAAAAGGTCAGTGTGGAAAACAGGCCCTAAAACATGGTTCCAGAGAATGATAGGAAATACCATTCCTTACAAGAGAATGTTTGTAGTTGATTAGAGATCATTCCTATTCAGCATTTGTGAGATCGGACACTGATGTTTTGTGAGCACCGTTCCAAACTCATCGAACAGTGTCTTTATGGACTCTGCTTTATGCACAGGGTCACAGTCATGCTGGAACAGGAAAGAGCCTTCCCCAAACTGTTGGAAAGTCAGAAGCATCCAATTGTCTAAAATATCTTTGTATCCAGTAGCATTAAGATGACCCTTCACTGGAACTAAGGGGCCTAAACCATAGCCTGAAAAACAGCCCCAGACCATCATGCCTCCACCACCATTAGTAGGGTGTCCAGATACTTTTGGCTATAGAGAGAACATATTGAGTGGTAGTTGTACAAGAGTTGAGACTTCAGTTTCTTTTTAATTTGAGGCTTTATTTATCAGACGGCCGACATTTAACAGTTTAATTTCCAGATAGTTAACACATTGGTTTACTAAAGCCCTTTAAAGTTCACTGTGCATGTGCCAGAAGACGCACAGCCAGGGTGGTAAATTAACATTACTACCCACATTTTACCAGCCACCTAGCTGAGTTAGCAGCCAATCTTTACACAATTCAAATCTATAAAAAAAATTGATAGCATCTTCTGAATTGCTTCAATACATTACATTTATTACTAATATAAATGTTATTAATATACCGGTATGTAAACTAAATGTACGTTACATGTTAGATCTGTAAGGTGATTGATTTTCAGGAATCAGCATTTACTTTTACAATTGTCATTTCATTTTTTTAATAATCTGTCGTTTGGAAGACATGTTTGAGATTACAAATAAAATAATTCAAGTTGTCTTAATTAGCTCCCGTCAAAACTACAAGTAGATGCTTCTTTAGCAATGGAACCAAACGTAATACAACATCAAATAATATTATGGCGAAATAAGATAGCTGATTACCAACTGATTCCTTACAAATGGAATGGATAGAAAGGGCATTCCAATTCAAATCAATGTAGCAGAATGGTCAGAGCGGCAGCCATTTTTATGTGTACCATTCCATTGCAAAGATCTAGTGGCCTACTTCCGCATTAAACCGATTTGCATGTTGTCACTGTGACAACTAACAACAATCGCCATTTCGTTGTGTACTAATCAAATGACCATGCCAAGCACTACAATGGCCTTTCTATTCATTCTATTTCTATGACCGATTCAAATTAAATTATGTTTGCACTTGAGAAGTTGAACATGAACCTTGAAAACAGTAAACATCTGGCAGCCTCCCGTTACAATTGCGATGCATGTGTGCGTGTGAGCTTCTCTGGTAAAACAAGAATGTCGTTCATCTGACTCAATCATGAACACAGACACAACGAACAACCTGTCCGTATTTTTACTGACAGCAGAGTTGTCTAATTGAGTGGATAGCATTCCTCTATGTATGAGTGACATAGGGCCAAACCAGAAGTTTGCTCAGCAAAAAAAAAAAAAGATGACACTGACTTTACCTGCTCCAAGGTGAGCTGCTTGGATATAGTGTCATTCTCCATTTTCTTGATCTTCTTCATGAGCTTGTTGACCTGGAACTCCTGCTCTTGCTCCAGGTGCTGCTCCAGCTCAGCCTTCTCATGTTGCAACTGTCAACGGAACGTTGGTCACATCAACGTGAGTAAGCTTAACAAACACAAACACAAGAGCGGTGCAGCCACATAGTAATAGGTATGTTACACAGTGGTGAAGGGGTTGTACTACTGGGCTTTAGCGATTGTACAGTTAGGTGTTGCCAAAAGCAACCGAAGTAACCACATTTGGCTGACTACCAATAAAAAAAGGTGCGACTTGTAGCTTGTGAAAAGAAATGTGAGACTTGAGTGATTTATTATGTGGATGGATTATTCCTAGGATAACAGGACAAATATGTAACTAACAGGCATACACACTACTAAGGTCAAATTTTACCTAATGAAAACAGAAAAGGGAGGTTCAGATATTTAAGTTGAGTGCCAGGCGCTATTTGGCATATCTGGGTATAGCCCATTAGCACTGCAGACCTGAATAAAAGTCAGTGGAAACCGGATGGCCTATTCCTCTACAATCAGGTTCTTCAAATATCCGGCTACGGAAAGAAATTTGATTGGAGGGTGCGCAGTACGACTGAGCGATATCTGTGTTTACACATCGTCGATGTGGAGTGTGAGGGAGGCGTGGCAAGAAGGTTAGTTTCAACTCCCAGACACAAATCCCTACTCAATTCGTCTATCTTGCATTTGTTTTGTGATTTTCTCTATCCCTCCCCGAATATTAGGCTACTTTGCTAAAATATTTTCTGAAATAGAACGCTATGGTCCAGAAATACACCGCATTTGAAATTATTATGCAAATTGGAATTAAGTGTCATAAACATAAAATATTTGGTTTTTCAATTAAACTCATGGAGCCCGGTATTGTGTCACCGGGCTCTTTGGATCACTGAAATAAATCTCAGACATCTGTGATAATTAGCTTGCCAGGTGAGCCCAGTTAAAGGAAAACTACTTAAGAAACATGTTCCAGATTATTAAGCAGGCCACAGGTTTCAAGCAATTTAGGAAAGAAAAAGGATCTCTCTGCTGCGTAAAAGCGTCAAATAGTCCAATGCCTTAGAAAAGGTATGACAACATTAGATATTTCACTAAATCTTAAGTGTGATCATCATACTGTGAAGAGATTTGTGGTTGATTCAGAGCACAGACAGGTTTGTGCAGATAAAGGCACAATGAGGAAGGTTACCGCCAGACAAATTCATCGGATTAAGAGAGCAGCTGCTAAAATGCCATTACATGTCTTTACAACCTATAAACTGTTTTGAAACTATGTTGTGCATAATAATATGGAACAGTGCATTTGAGTTTTTTATTTTTAAAGAAAATACTGTGTTCATTGCGTGGTTAGTTCAATGAAATTTGACTTATACCCTAACGGTTGGTGACTTGAAAATTATACTGACTGTCATTTGCATGGATTATTTTGGATAATCAGTGTAAAATATAATTTGCATAATAATTTGGAATGCAGTGTACATTGTTAATTTTCGGGGGGGGGGTGGAAGGACTCACAGACAACTTCATGCAGCATGGTGCATTTGGGTCATTCTACAATTAATTTTTTTTTTTCTCTTGCAATAGTTCACTCTCCTACCACATCTGTTTCGAACATGAAGGCTATGGCAAATAGGGAAATACCAGAATAATCTATTTGTCATTTTAGCCAGCTCACTCCACACCAAGTTTGTGCGATTCCAAATCAAGCAACACGAGTCAAGTTCAATTTTGACAAAACTTTGTTTAAGACATAGTGAACTTGATGCCATTGACAATGGTTGTCGTTCATCATCAAGAAATTATGTCATCGTCTTATCGAACAGAGCTTGTGTGCAGTAAACCTTTCAAAAGAAGAACAGCTCACTAACATTAGTATAACGCTAATGCAAATTAGGGCTGAACAATTTTGGAAAATAAACTAATTGCAATTTTTTTCACCAATATTGCGATTGCGATTCAATATGCGATTATATTTTTAACTCTTTGACTTCTGTATTATTCAACAAAGACAAGCAATACATCATTGTATAGTTTATTATCATTAGATAGATTTAACAAACTGTTCTTTCCTGGAGGCCAGGCCTGTAAGTGATGATGAAATTACTTTAGGTGATGCATGAATTTATAGGAATTACATCTTTTATTTAATTTATTACTTCAATCACAGTAGTATATTGAGCACTGACCAAGCCTGATGTAAACATTCATCACACAAACTAAAGTGCAGAATGCAGAACTGTGTGCGTACGTACGTAACTGCTGATAGAGATTCATAGTGTTACTGTACCCTGTGACGTAGCAATGTCAGCAAGACAGGTTTTGCTAAACCTGAAGCTGCACATCATCTTTTTTGAATACCAAAATAGTCCCACACAAGTGACATACTGTTTCTATTTAGGACTAAAATTTCTATCGAGCCGGAGGCCATGGTACAACAGGTCAAAGGTACAGCATAGCGTTAGCATGCCAAGTTGATGCTCTCTGCAGAGTGCAATCTGCTTTGCTCTCGCAGGTCACGTGACCAAATCACAGCCTTTGTGATTAACGTGTTTTAACATATCGCAATATTATTGCAAATGCGATTAATCTTTCAGCCCTAATGTAAATAAATAAATTGGCTTTAAATCTAAAAAAGTGTTTATTTCGCACAGAAGGAATATTAACAGTATGACAGCTAGGCCTAATTATTTATAGCATTGGAGAACAAATAACTGCTGAAAATTAAGAAATAAACAGATGGCATATACAAAAAGGGCAGTTTGGTTTTAACAGTAACAATGAAACAGTAACAAAATAGGTCAAAGTTTAATGTAACAAATATACCTTGCTCTTTGCTAACAAAGCAATGGCTACTTAATGGGTAAATGTTAATAAGAAAAATATAAATATTTTTTTGCAAGGCATCATATAGATAATGGCAAATATTTCACATCTAATATCTATTCAGCAATATTAGAGTATTGATTATGTTTGTATGCACAAAATCCCCAAAAGCAAAGCTTTGGGTCAACCCCGATTGTACTTGGCATAAATTAAATATCCCAGATCCATTATCTACACAAGCTGTCACTCACTTGCATGAGCTTTCTTGAAAGTTCGTTGGTGAGAAATTCCTCTTCTTTCTCATAGTTGACGGCAAGTGTCTCCTTCTCTTTCTGGAGGGCCTGGATCTTCTTGAACAGGGTGTTACTGATGAACTCTTCCTCCTGCTCAGCCCTGGCTTGCTGCAGTCACGAACAGATGACAGAAATGAACAGAACAGATTAGCGCACTGTTCAAAACATACATTTTGGATAGTTGATTAAAAACTATAATCAAATATATTATTAACATAACAGGTTGAAAGTTTTCAGAGTCAGTTACTACAGGCATTTAGTGTGTCATACTGTCTACAAATGTAGACACGGAACTGCTGCTCCGACTGTTTGTTACTAGACAATGACAACACAAAACAGCCCAACAAACACTATCCCTGAGGTTCTGTTCAGGGAAGTATAAACCATCTTTTGCCTCTCTCCCGGTCAAGTCTGAGAGAACATTCTCAAGCCATCCAGTGCAATTCTTTTTTGCTGTTTTACAAAATGTAGTATTAATATCTTAGCTGGTTTATGCGCAACATGGCAAAAGCTAGTGGCCAGCAGGTAATGGCTCTGAAACAAATCAACTGTACTTTCTTCTCTTTGAAGCAGTTCATGCTCTGTTATCAGATTTGATGAGCAATTATTTCCAATTTCATATGTGCTTTGGTGGGAGGTCCTGTAGAATCCACTTTGCTGGAATTTATTAGATTAAAGTCTTCCCTTTCACTAGCTGACTCTTCAAAAATGATTTTATAAAGCCCTTTTTACATCGGTAAATGTCAGTAAGTGCTTATTTACCGGTAGTTGTTAAAATATTAAAGATCAGAACAGTAATCTACAACCACAAATAAGTGAGTGGTGTACAATCTGGGATAATATAAAACAATCTAGTAATACTTCAAACCCTCTTCAGTTTTTTTTAAGTCTTCTTTACCAACCTTTAAACAGATATGCTGATTTAGAACAGATTCATTAACAATGATGTCCTGGCAAAGGCATGAATAATTAACTTCAGCTTACATTCTTCTTTCTGGTAGCTAACCAGGGCCATTTTCCTTGGATCAGCATAGTCCAACATTAACAAACCCAACTGGCCCAGGGGCAGTGAAAACCTTTGATTCGAAGTAACCAGTTCTCGATACCCAACCCTGCTAGTCAGGGACTAAATTATGTCAGGAACTGAAGGCCACTCCATAACTTCACACATTTGCAATTTTAGCTAAATTTACTACTGACATAGTTTACCATATATCATGAATTTGATCCAAATTTTAGTAACCTGCTACTAGCATCAATCCATTCTAGTTACACATTTTTTTTTGTTGCAATTATTAATCATAAAATGTGTTGGTGTTCCTTGACATGGTTGGTTCCACCCAAGTGTGCAGTGTCATAAAAAAGGTGGAGAAAAGCCGGTGAAAAAATTATGTCATGAAAAAGGCTGTTGCAGTAATGCGAGAACAGGAAAGAGCCTTCCCCAAACATTTGCCTCAAAGTTTGAAGCACCCAATGGTCTAAAATGTCTTTGTATCCAGTAGCATTAAGATGACACTACACTGGAACTAAGGGGCCTAAGCCCAGACCATTATCCATCCTCCACCAAACATTACAGTAGGCACTATGCATTCTGGTTATCGGGGTATCCGTCACACCCAGATTCATCCATCAGACTGACAGATATTAAAGCATGATTTATCAGTACAATTAACACGTTTCCACTGCTCCCTAGTCCAGTGGCAGCATGCTTTACATTGACTTGTGACAAAGTTGGCATCCTATGACAGTGCCACAAAGTCACTGAGCTAATCAGTACATCCCATTGTACTGCCAATGCTGGTCTATGGGGATTTCATGGTTATGTGCTGAATTTTAGGCACCTGTGAGAAAAAGTTTGGTTGAAACACTTGAACATAACAATTTGTATGGGTGTACACATACTTTTCAATACATAGCATGTCTCTCTGTGTGTGTGCAAACATTTTATAACATTTTAATTTCTAACAATACCATAATAGCGTGGTATTTCTTTAGACAGTTATCATACCATGAAAATGTCATACGTGATATCCCTACTCTCAAAAATATTTGAAATACTATCTAACGTTAACTGTGTGGGTCTGGGTGATTACAGTCGTATGCAAACATTTAGGTACCCCTGACAATTTTCATGATTTTCATTTATAAATAATTGGGTGTTAGGATCAGCAAATTTAATTTTGATCTATCAAATACCTGAAGGACACAGTCATATTTTGGTAGTGGAATGAGGTTCATTAGCTTAAAAGAAAATGTGCAATATGCATCAAAACAAAATTATACAGGTGCATAAATTTGGGCACCGTTTGTCATTTTGTTGATTTGAATACCTGTAACTACCTAGCACTGATTAATTGGAACACACAATTTGGTGAGCTCATTAAGCCTTGAATTTCATAGACCGGTTCATCCAATCATGAGAAAATGTATGTAAGGTGGCCAATTGCAAGTTGTTCTCTTTGACTCTCCTCTGAAGAGTTGAAACATCGGGGCCTCAAAACAACTCTGAATTGACCTGAAGCAAAGATTGTTCAACTTTATGATTTAAGGGAAGGCTACAAAAAGCTATCGCAGAGATTTAGGCTGTCAGTGTCCACTGTGAGGAACATAGTTTAGAAATGGAAAACCACAGGCAGAGTTCTTCTTAAGGCCAGAAGTGGCAGGCCAAGTAAAATATTTGAGAGGCAAAAGCAACGGATGGTGTGAACGGACAAAACAGCCAACAGACCACCTCCAAAGGCCTACAACATCATATTGCTACAGATGGTGTCACTGTGCATCGTTCAACAATTCAGCGCACTTTGCACAAGGAGAAGCTGTAGGGGAGAGTGATGCGGAAGAAGCATTTTCTGCACACATGTCACAAACAGAGTCGCTTGAGGGTATGCACATTTGGACAAGCCAGCTTTATTTTGGAAGAAGGTGCTGTGGACTGATGAAACAAAGATGTGGCCAGTGCCGATACTGGGAATCTTGTTAAAGTTTAGGGTCGCATGGATTTCACTCAATATTAGAGCCCGACCGATATATCGGCGGGCCGATATTATGGAACCGATATTAGGCCTTTTCTAAACTATCGGTATAGGCAATTATAATGGAAGACAAATGAATATAAAAAAAACTTTTTTTAAACTGCCTCTGCTGAACAGCGGCTATTGAGGACTGACTGATTCCGTACACTACACTACCTCATACTGTACGTATATAGTTTATATTGTGCTGTTGTTGTTATTTATCAGAACTTATAGAACTTTAAAATATTTTGAACGTTCTGTTGTGACAATAAAACAAACAAGTTTATTTTTAAACTGCATTATCATATTATTTTAGTGAGGACTCATAAATAACTACAAAGAACTAATGTTAGGGAAATCTGTTATATATATATATATCCACCAATCTGAGTTTCGGATTATTAAATCACTAATTATTTGTATCGGCATCAGCCTTGAAAATCTTTTATCTCGTCGGGCTCTACTCAATATCAGCAGATACTTGAGAATAATGTAGAGTCACAAAGTTGAAGTTATGCCGGGGCTGGATATTTCAACAAGACAACGACCCAAAACACTGCTCAAAATATACTCTGGCATTTATGCAGAGGAACAAGTACCAGTACAATGTTCTGGAATGGCCATCCCAGTCCCCAGACCTGAATATCATTGAAAATATGTGGGGTGATTTGAAGCAGACTGTCCATGCTCGGCAACGATCAAACCTAAGTGAACTCGAGATGTTTTGGAAGGAGGAATGATCCAAAATACATTCAACCAGAATCCAGACACTCATTACAGTCTATAAGTAGTGTAAATAGGCTGTTGTATTTGCTAAAGGAGGCTCAACTAAATATTGATGTGATATTTCTGTTGTGGTGCCCAAATGTATCCACCTTTCTAATTTCATTTTGATGCATATTGCACATTTTCTGTCAATCCAATGAACCTTACTCCACTACCGAAATATTACCGTGTCCTTCAGTTTTTTGATACATTAAAATGTAATTGCTGATCCAAACACCGAAATATTTATAAATGAATATCACAGAAATTGTCAGGGGTGCCTAAACTTTTGCATACACTTGTACATCTTTCACTGAGGAAAAACACTTGCTTGAGCAATGTCACTTCACCAGACCAGTTTATTGTGTTTTGCCTTTGAAATGACATCAGTAAGAACTTAGTGGCCATGTCCTTACAGTTAATGAAAATATAACTACACAACAATCAATAAAATGAAAATCACATGCTCGTTTCCCCACTAAGATAACTAACGCAAGGCAGCCTGGTTAGAGGCAAGCTTTTTTTGCTGGAATTAAAGACAGCAGTAATGGATTGTTCTATTTCTTCTAGTTGATGTGAAACACTTGTAATTCAATTGAAATACTTCTTTATGCAAACAGTAGTTTGAATCAGCCTTACAAGTTGCCTGGTATTGTTGTTTTACCCATAATTTTATTTACATATCCTATAAACTGTTGAGAAATTAAAATACTTTAATATTAATAGATAATTAAAGAAACCCCCAAAACATATTTCACTGCCAACTCTTAGGGTAATGAAAAATGGCACAAATATGAATGTGGGAGGGGAGAGTAGGTGTGGTGCCTGATGGAACTATGCCATCGTGATTTATGATGAATTAAAACACTTCATGTACTGAACATGAGGTGTTATGAGACCTTTGGCACAGAGCAGGGCATGATTCACTGACTCAAAACCACAATTGTGGGGCCACTTATCTAACGGTAGATGTTTTTTTTTCTTACAACAATGTGACATGGCTAAGATTATCAAGAGACTACTACAAAGACGTCCACTTGTTCACAGTTGTTTATTTTACCGCCTGACAGGTTGTTTGATACTATGAACACCAAAATTAACCTAACAAGTTAGCAACAACAAAACAAAAAGCGCTAACCACCAACTAGATGTACACACCGTAGCTAGTTTGTTAGCTACCAAGAGAGCTAATATACCTAGCTAACGTTCCAATGTGTTGCTAAGGTTACTAGATAACTAGCTAGATCGATTGTTGGGTATCACAACTAACTAAGTGAGTTAACATAAATGCAATGACAAGTTTCAAGTGTGCATGCATCTAAGTGCATATTTAGAATGTAGTGTTAGCTATCTAGCTTAGCAGTTGGCTAACTAGCTGGGCTAATCAGCAAAAACCACTAGTTACTCACAATGGTGACACTAGCTTTGCGCAGGTCTCGATTCTCCTCCTGTAACGCCTTGCATTTCAGTTTGAACGTCTCCAGCTCAATTTTAAGAACTTTGTTCTCCTGTTGTAGAGAGGCGAGTCTGTTTGTTAATTCCTCCAATCGAAACTGTGAAATTACTATTCCCGGCTTGGTCGAATTTGAGACGGAGGATGACATTGGGATAGCCGAGCTACTCCCTGCTCCGTCTGTGTCGCTCTCACTTGCACTGTCCGCCATGGCTGTGTGTATGCGTGTTTGAGTGTATCTGACGGATTGTGGAGAAGTCTGGGAAAACTCGGTAAACAAACCAAGCTATGTCTTGTTAGAAACTTTTAAACAGTACTTCCGAGTCACGAAATGTTGAAACATTTCGAAATAAAGGGCCCTGATTTATTTATAGAACAGTATCAGAAAGCTGAATTTATTGAGTATTATTAGAAAAAAATGGGGTTTAAACATTAACAATGATTTGTCTTTGATCATATTTAAATAACACTTGCATAAAATGTGGATTGAACAGGTTGCAATGTCAACTAAAGGCAGCAAATGCACATCAAAGTTTGTGGGATGTGTATTGCCTTTTACAGCAAAAAATATTCTAAATTCACCCCAGTGAATGTATCCTAGCAATAACTCTGAATAGTGTGTAGAGCCAAAATAGATGGTCAAATCATCAGGGCACTTTGCGTTTGCATATCATTGATGCTGGTGTTTTACTCCGTGTGTGTGATTGAAATCATTGCACGTGGAATAAATATTGCCTCATATAACTTTTTTTTGTTTAGTATCCTACACACCACAGTAAATGTATGTAAATATTTGGAAGAGTGTTTACTAACCAAATATAATTCATTTTGGAAGGGCACACATGTGTGCTAGATATGGTAACACTATATTTTCGACCCCTGCCCCAACCCCATTCTGATCATTGTAATACACTACTCATATATGGGGTACAATTTAAGACAAAATAATGTCAATATGGGATACAATTTAAGCCTTGGGATACATATTGCCTTATGCAGCAAAACCTTTCCAGCATTGCAGATAATCAGATGTATAGTGTTTTAATATGGACTTATACTTTGAAGACAAAATACCAAAACCAGTCTCATTGTCGTTGCCGACTTTTAATGCTGCCAAGATGTCGCTAATAACCAAGGGGCTATGCTTGGACCCGGAAGTTGAAGCAGCCCTGGGTGGATTCTGAGGGTACCTGGCTCTCACCTTACGTTAGCATTCCATAGACTACCATTCAAATTAGGGGTAACTTTGACAGCGAATAAATTTACATCCGAAGCGTTTAAAGACTTTATTTGTCCTTTAATTATTTAAAAAAAAAGGGCAATGTATAAAAAGCTCCATTAACTGGTATCTCACGTTATGGCCCCGTAGCAGTCGTTTTTGTGAAAACATGCTAAATATTGTGTCATATCCACACGACTTACTGTCACACAAAAGATAAATTACCCTGTGTTCACACCTGTTTTTGGGGGAAAGCAAAATTGTACACCTTGCGTCGCTCTCCAGCCTAGAACTCGTCACTCTATGGGTTTGGTGGGATATGTCAATCACTTGAGTATTGGTCTTCCATATAATTGACTTAAATAAAGACACATTTTCATTTGTTATTTTTGTATGTGTTTTTCATTTCTTAAGAAGCTAAATGGCTATTAATTATGTTCGATGTAGTTTAGCTGGTACACATGGCGTGATGTGTCCTGATTGGTTGATGCTCCGTCGCTTCAGCCAAAAAGTTCAACTATTTTCAACTTTT
The DNA here is from genome assembly GCA_016801145.1 of Umbra pygmaea. Classification (NCBI taxonomy): domain Eukaryota; kingdom Metazoa; phylum Chordata; class Actinopteri; order Esociformes; family Umbridae; genus Umbra; species Umbra pygmaea. The sequence goes on from JACXGM010000254.1 coordinate 26,434, forward strand.
TCCACGCCCTCTCGTCGCCTCCTCTGCTTCCCACGCATCGCTTAACGTGCACTGCTCTTGTTCACCGCTTGGCGCCTCCCAATTCGTCTTGTACCATAGAGAATACATTGAGACTCGTCGCCCTGACGCCCACCAAAAATGGCAGGTGTGAACGCAGGGTCACCGTATAGTCCAGGAGAAGTTCGCAGGCAATCGGGGGGACATATCGATATTATGTCGAACCAACATTGACATCATATCTAACCAATGGATTGCTCTGTTTTGTTTCATCATACACACCAGTCACATTTCTCCTCATGAGTGTAGAATTTATGTCCTCAGTTTGTGTGTAGTCCCCTGTCGTACATTGTTTATTCTAACTTGTGTTTGTGCAGTTTTTTTTGCGTATTCCAGGACAAGTTTTTGAATCAGTATGTTAGTCTTATTTTTTTCCTAGTGTTTTTGTGTATTAAATCTTTCCTTCACTTTGCATCTGCCTCCTGTCTCCTCCCTGCACTGCATCCTAAACAATACTAGTTTTGTTTTTTAGTGTCTATAAATACATACATTTGTTTGGCTTATTATTATAGTAATATTATAGTAATAATATAATTTCTTCATATCACATCTCTTTGTGTGGAGTTGTACTAAGAAAAGCCTGCTAGGGGCAATATGTGTTTGTCTGATGTTTTAATGCTCCACTAATGAAGGAAGCATGTGCGAAACATCAACCCCAATTACAAAAAATGTGGGACAATAGGGAAAATGCTAAGATAAAAAAAGTGGAGTGATTTGTAAATGTACTTTGACTAATATTTAAACAAAAAATGTGTTATACCTAATTAACTGCATATTTTTTTAAGGTAAACACATATTTTGAAATTGATGCATGCAACACGTTCTTTTGTTTAGTATTTTGTATTTTCCATACTGTGTCAACTTTTCAGAATTGGGGTTGTACTAAAATTGGCTCATCCATCCAAAATTAAACAATTCTTACTATGGGAAACGCTTAATAAAGCTTATGCGAGGGGCTGCATTAGAGCATTCCAGACTTTCCAGTCCTCTAGAAAGAAACAGAGTTAGTGGAAATACATATTCACTTACTACATAAGCAGAATATACATTTCATCTCCCTTCTTTAAAAAATATGTTTTGTTATACTATTGATAATATACCCATGAAATTGTCTGCATTCCATAGAAAAGTATTGTTGACTGATATACAAACACAACCGTATTTCATTGTTAGCCAACTTTTTAATGTGTATTACGGAAAGTGTATTATTCAGGTATGAGGAATTCTTGTCTTTATAACTTTCTTATTACTCCTAGAATATACACTGTATTATTTGATGCTTCTCCTTCTGGAACGCTTACATTGTTCACGGTGCTGTTTTAACTGGTGTGTTTTGTACCATTTTATGTTATCTAGCTTGTGTATGCTGCTTTTTGGCCAGGGCTCACTTTATAAAATAAATCAAAATCTCTGTGATTTCTTTAGTTAAATAAAAATAAAAAAGGTTTACCTGCCCCCTCTTAGTACTGTAGACTCAGCAGTTGGCAACATTTGTTAAACGCTTTATTTCCAAATAATGTTGTTTCTATACCCTATATACAAAATGTAATCATTGATCATGTTTTTTGGAGAAATGTGTGGCTTGTTTATCACAGACATTCTTGTTACTGTAACAACAGCAAAGAAGTGTTTGCCTAAATTCATCATAATTGTTTTCAAATTTTTATGAAATTGATTGAATTAAAAGTCACATTTGCACAAAATTGTTTCAAGGAATAACTTTGCTGAAAGCAACTTGAATAAGTAAAATGTACTTATTCTTACTGTATTGTGTGGTTGTTCATCCAAATTATGTTTAAAATACGTGTACTAATTGTAAGTCACTCTGGATAAGAATGTCTGCTGAATGACTACTATGAAATTAAGAGTAAAATAAAAAGAAACACCTGTTGGCAAATTCAATGCATTTTATTGTTTTTAAATTGAAAATGTTAAAGACGTCTGAAACATTGTGGTGGCGTCATTGCTGCTATAGCCTCTAAAAGAAGACCTTGAATAACCAAAGTGCTAGAATAGTTACATTTCAATGGCTTCACTCTGTTAGTAAGAATTGTACATCGAAAAAATCTGCTCAGGTGAAAACACATATCAAACAAAATTGACAGAATTTATAGTTTAACCATATCAAATTACCTTCTAACCCCAATTGACATGTAGGATAGGAGATATGATACAACATCCTAAATGACTTCCCAAAAATGAAGTCCTTTACAAATTTTAATGTCCACAGCATAAACAGTAGCATACTAAGTGAGAGCCTTCACACCATAATAACACCACACTTGAACTAAATGGGCCTCTATTCAAACCAATACAAAGAGAAGACCTAATGCAAAGTAATTGTCAATGAGCTATCAAAACAATGCTAGTTTAACACTGCATACAGATTCTCAAGCCTAAAATGATCACACGTTTTGAGTTCAACACAATTTATTTTATGTTTAAATAATTGTTTTGACCATCCAGTGTTTTTGTCATACATTATGCTAGTAAGCGCTACAATCAAATAATGTCTTATGTGTCTTTATGTGAATAGATTAAACTTAAGAAAGTACTTCACAAAAACCCAAAATGAAATGCCCCTGCCTTTTCTTTAAAACCACACCAGCCTTTTTAAAACCAAATGACACACTGCTAAAATGATTACAAACAGTCTTACAGCGTACAGAGACCTCTTATAGCCAATACACTAAACAGTTAGATAGTTGTACTGCTGGCCAGTCTACTAGCATATACATTCAGATTAATTCTTTCTCATAGCCTTTATGCTAATGCCGGCAGAAGCTGTCCTTCAGTTTAACACAGACAACATTAAACCCTCAAGAAGCTATAGAACTAATTTCCTTCATACTATTCTTCATCCCAACACAACAAATGCTATTATGTTTATTTTATTTCAAATATAAAAAAGGTGACAATGTTTGGGCTGTTCGTGTACACAGATAAAGGGTTTTTATTATCTTTATAATACAGTGTTTGCAAACTTGTAAAAATTGTACTTAAAATAATGTGAACAGCATGCGTGAAACTATGAGTACTCTAAAAGACTGCTTTTGCAGAATTAGATACATCCCCATTTTGGGAATTACTGCAATTCACAGAAGTTTTCTGGAAATTTGCTCTGTTAAAATTGAACCAGCTTTTTCATATACAAACATTATACTTGCTATAATAATTAATTATACAAGAAGTTACACTCAAGTCTTCCTTAAAAGTGGAACTATTTTGATAATAATGTTGAAAGCACTTGTAAAGCTTTCTCCTGGGTATTATCATCCGGGACCTCATCATTTTAGAATTGTACACATAGTAATTTATATACAGAAAAAGCTTTGTATTATTTTCGGTTTTAAAAAGAAAACCCCTCCCCACCAATAATTTACAAACGGACATTTATGGTTCCAAGAAAAAAACTATAAGGCGAGTGTTGGAGTAGATCAGAACGTTTCCTCTTGTTTTTTGTGTAATATTATTGAGTTTCTTTCTTCCGGTACTAGAATTGAGCTTGTGTGCCATCTTTGGTCACACGGAAGTGTGTTCAGTTGCACTTGGGTTTTTCTGTAATGGAGTCCTTTTTCGTTGTAACGAAAATGCTCCACAACACCAATGGCACGTTACGAGTAACAAACAGGAAGCAGAATTCTACTGGTCCATAGATCACAGGAAGTGAGGGCCACATCATTTTATTTCAGATTCCATCGTGAGAAACTTCCACATCCCATAATTCACAGGGTGAGTTTTTCATGCTCATGCTTAAATCAGATGGGTCACATCCTCAGGTCAAATATCCACTTTCCCAGTGGTTGCCAGTTGTCTGTAGCTGCTGCCCTGGAAACAAATGTCTGCACACCTGTAAAATAAAATAATATGATTTAAAACAGTTTTGATAAACAGGAGCCATTGTAGGGGACATTCATGGCCAATGCATTTTGAGACCTCAAATATTCCATATTGTAAATCACATGTAAATCTACTAGATCAATGAGGGCAATGAGTTGTCAGCACACACCCATTTTCCACACTCAAACATGTTCTGAGGGCAGAAAGATTAGGATTAGTTGAGCCAAAAACCCATGCAAAACGGAGAAGAGGAGGGAGTTCATGAAAATTTCATACAGGAAGCTGCAGTAAACCAGGTGTGTGGTTACAGCATCTGATTAGTATCCAAAAGGTTGCCAGATCAATTACCAAGGTGGCAATAGTAAACATTTTTCATTTTGAACATATTAGTGCCTATTTTATGAATTGGTTACGGTTAGGGTTAAAAGTTTGGGCAACTTGTGTTCTGAATTAAAGAGGGCAGTCCACAAGTACAAACCTAACACTGACATTTTCCTAAACTCACGCCTCCACTCCATTTTGATTAAGTATTCGCCTGAACCAATCATAATCATTCTGCCTTCAGAACATGTTTGAGTAAGGAAAACTGGTACTGTATGTGCGAGCAGCACTGGTCTCTGGATTTCATGGACATGACTAGCTGAACCTGAGTTGAGAGTACAGCTACTCCCTTATCAGGTTTGCTTAAACTGTATAAATAATAAAAATTATCTCAAAAAGATTTTCAAATGATTGGCACCTTTTAGATAGAATCCAATCTGCAGTGACAATGTACTTGAAAATGATATTTTGAGAATTTGTATGACATGGAGATTGGCCCCACTGATGAAGTGTCTTGTGATCCGGGGGTGTTGCAGCCTTACTCATTATCCGGAATGATAATGTTTAAGACTGCCTCGACCAGCATTTTAAAGCATTTCATCTCTACAAATGTGCTACTGGAAGATGTGTTCCTTCCAGAGGTGGTAAAAGTACTGAGTAAAAGTACTTTTCTGAAGTACTCTGTGTTCACAAGTTTTGGGAAGTCCCTACTTAAGACCAACATTATCAGGTAAAGGGAGTTTGTATCTTACCAAAGTAATGATTGATATTTTCTAAAGTCTTTCTATTTCTTTCATAGGTAACTGTTAAGATATGAACTTCCTTTACCTGGTCATTTTGGTCTTAAGTAGGGACTTCCCAAAACTTGTGACTCAGTACTTTTACCACCTCTAGCAAAATATACATATAAAATGTAAATTATATGATCATTCGAAACTTTAATTGAAAAATGTAGGTTGCACTAAAATGACTAAAACTTGACCCTTATATCTGCATTACAGAGGGATAATTCATTGGCCAATGTGGATTTCAACTGAGATTAGCAGTCCAATTAAATTCTGCATATTAAATGTTTGCTGAAATATCAGCTAGTACCAATCTGGAAGCCAACCTTTAGTAGAATAGGTCCAGATTGTATGTGTGACAATATATAGTTTTTACCATGACCCATCCCTTTGAAACTAGTCGCCCACACAGAGTTGGCAGAGTGAGACATGCAGCCAGAATGAAATGGGCAAGTGTCAGGCTGTTTGTGTTCTGTCAGAAGTAAAGCTCGTGAATCAGGCCAGGAGTGTAGAGCAGAGAGCAGTGTGAAAGTGAGACAGTAGAGTCAAATAGAGCAGAGCTGCAATGAGTTTAGGCATTTATATGCAACAGAAAATATTGACTACAGCAGTTTAGTTGAATGTATAGATAATTAGTAAACTAGAAAAGTAATGGGGGTGTTTGAGGAAGTACCTGATAGAGCAGAGCTTGCCCTATGAGTGAAGTTTCTTTTCTCCTGACCTGCGCTCCGTTTTCCGCCTGCTTTTAGCTCCATCTCCCTGCTGAAACACACAGACACACAAACATACATGTAAGATGTGGGCAATCTCTCAACTCATCCGAACAGGGGTCACGGCCGGCAGTAACCCAACACAGCAACCCGAAACGGCAACCTGAGTGCAGTGAGAGCATAGAAGCAACATGTAGGAGGATTAAGTGACGGCATCCCGAATGAAGTCGGGTATTCCACAGAGCTGCATGTTAAATCGCACACAAACACGCAGTTAACAAAAGCTATGAAGTATAGCTGCACACAACTCTAGAGGCAGAGTGAGGGTTTGAATTCCTGGAAAAACAAGAAGAGCCCAACGGAGTGGTATTAACACAAACAGATGTGTGTCATCGTGAAAGCAGCTGGTTGACAACAACAATCTTTCGACCAATTCAGAGTTGGTAACTAATAACAGCTGGGGCATATTCAGCATGCCATTCTCACACACAAACACACATTTACGTTTTACTAACACGAAAGATAACCCTCCACATACAGTAAGCCAAAGAACTTCACACCACACCACATCACACTGAGTTAAGGTCCAAAGGTGCTGATTCGCCATTTGCTTTCTGGCGGAGAACAGTAGAGCCCCATTGGAACAACTCTCGAGGAGGCCTACTTCATGGTAGTGCAAACCTCTAGTTCCTCCTCTAAGAAGGGGCAGGACCATGGGTTCCCCGTCTCCCACGTCCCCCTGTCCCCGCCCTGTTCATCGGGGGTAGGTGCGGACATCCGCCGGATGACCTTTCTGATGACCTAAGAAATGTAGGTGGAGTCATTGGTCACAGTGAACAATAACCACAAACACGAACGATAGGACGAAGGAAAGTTCGGACAGAGGATTATTTCAAAAGGTTGGTTTGTGATTTCACTGGTGGCTTTTTACAAGGAAGGTTGGATCAGTAAGGCAGTGACAGATAGTTACTTTTCTAGTGATGATGTTACCGTCTTCATCAGTAAAGTGTTCTTCTGTCACAGTTTCGCCAGGAATATTCTTTGCCTGTTCTCCCTGTAAGTACTCATGGTTAGAACTAGAATTAAAAAGGTCTGGTGTAACAGCAATGTAGTCAAGTATTCAGTAGCATCACCAGCACCACAACAACTGCAAGCAAGCCTCTAGTAAAGAGAATATCTTAGAATTCCTTGAGAGCTGTAGAGTCATAAAAGAAGAAGACTAAGGGATGTATCCATTCAAATGGCTATATAGATTATTAAAGCCACACACATATCCAACACTTAACACCTGAACAGCAGTCAAAGCATTGAAATAGAATGGATCGAAAGGCCATTGAACTGCTTGGCGTGGTCATTCGATTAGTACATAACAAAATGGCGATTGTTGTTAATTGTCACGGTGACAACACGCATATTGGTTTACTGCGGAAATAAGCCACCAGATCTCTGCAATGGAATGGTACACATAAAAATGGCTGCCGCTCTGACCATTTTGCTACATTGATTTGAATTTGGATGGCCTTTCTATCCATTCCATTTCTATGAGTCAAAGACTCTTCACACACTTTACACACTAGTCAAACACTGCAGACGTCACGTTCCCTTTTTCCACCTCTGCTTGCTGTCATAATGAGCCATTCAATTCAACTCACTGGATAGAGAGCCTGATGAATCGTACTGCCAAAACTAAACCCAGCAAACTTTCACCCAGTCAAAAACAGAACACCCTCAGCAGGGTACCTTTAGAATGACCCGGCGCCGAAACACCCTGGTAGTGACGATCCGTTCCTCGTCAGAGCCGGATTCACTAAAATGCTAATGAAGAATGCAGTTGAAAACAATTACAGATAAGAGTAAATATTGTAGGTGAGTGAGAAGGGGACATATATACAGTATATGATCTCCAGGGACATTTTAAATCAATACACTATATACAGTATATGAACGGTACATGAATAGTAATCCGGGTGCGTTATTGCTAGGCCAGGTGTGGGCAAACGTTTGTGTGGGGCAGTAGCAGAGAATGTACAGTGCATATAGAAAAATCATCCTACACCTTTGAAATAGTGACTTTGTCTTACAGCCTGAAATTAAAACCCATTCATTTAAAAAAATAGTTCCAGCTCTATTAACACATTTTGCCTTACAACATTAAAGGAATGTAAAAAGGCAGGGGTCCGTCTAAGGAGATGTGGAGCTGCCGACAAGGCAGGGTTACTGGGAATTTGGAAGGGAAGAAAATGAAAAGAAAAAAATTGCTACGTAAAAATGCAACAGTTCAGAAACGTAAACAAAAATAATATCTAGAATAACAAACTTGGAAAAGTGATCAGTACCATGATTTAATACTTCGTAGCGCCAAATTCTGCTTTAATTACAACCATCAGTCTTATTGGATATGTCTCTATTCGTTTTGGCCACCTAGATTGAGGAATATTTGCACAGTCTTTCTTGTAGAATTGTTCGAGTTCAGTCAAATTTCGTGGTGAGCGGCGATTGTCTGCTGTCTTCAAGTCCATCCACAGATTTTCAATTGGATTTAGGTCAGGCCACCAAAGGACAAATATCTTCCTATTCTTATGCCACTGTATAATTTATTTGGTGGTGTGTTTAGGGTCATTGTTGTGCTGGAAGGTGAACCACCTGCCCATCTTCAGCTGTCTATACTTGGCAACATCCATTTACCCTTCAATCTTGACTAATTGCCCAGTCCCAGCTAAAGAGAAACACCACCACAACATAATGTTGCCACCACCAAGCTTCACAGTTGGTATGGTGAGTTTTGGTGTCATCTGACCATAAATACTTTTGCCACATGGCATTAGAATATTCCAAGTGTCTTTTTGCAAAGTAAAAACGAGACTCTGTGTGGCCCTTTTTCAGAAGAGGCTTCTTTCTTGCCACCCTGTCATACATGTAAAGCTTGTGAGATTGTTGTCACATACACAAAACGACCAATCTCAGCCATAAGGACTTGTAAGTCCTTCAAAGTTGCCATTGGCCTCTTGCTAGCTTCCCGGATCAATGTCCTCCTGGCGTGGTCATTCAGTTTGGAGGGACAGCTCGATTTAGGCAAGGTGATGGTGGTGCCATATGCTTTCCACTTCTTAAAAATGCTCTATCAGATAGATAGTGAAAGCCTTTGTAATCTTTCTGTATCTTTCTACTAACTTGTGCCTTTACACAACTTTGTCACAGAGCCCTTTTGAAAGCACCTTTCCAACCATGGTGTATTCTTTGCGTTCCCATGCACTACTAGTAATAGACACATCACGGAACAGCCAGTTTTCTTATGAAGTAATCAAAACCACTACAATTGGTACAATAATTGGGGGGGGATTAGCATGGTGTGTGACCTGGGACATGACTGGTTGTACCTGAGCAAGTTTATAATGGTTACTCTAAGGGGCTGATCACTTATCCAACCCAGGAGTATCACTAATTACATTTTAATAATTGTTCTGAGTTTTTGTAAATACTTTTCACTTTGATGTCAAGGTTTATGATGTGGCAATTGAGCTTAAAATAGCTAGATTTAATTCATTTTCATTTTCAGGTTGTAATATGACAAAAGGTAAGGATTTTGACAGGGTATGATGATTTTCCATAGCACTGTATTTGTGTCCCACAACCCCCCCGGACTAACATTAATAACAACCTAATAAAAAATAAAAAACGCTGGTAAAGTAAACATGTACTTTCAGCCAGTTGATATGTTAATCCACCTCACACGTCCCTGTAAAAATGACCAGATTTTCTAGGGGGAAGGCATTTACAGTACAGAACACTGCATATACTCATTATAACTACCTGGACTTTCTTCTGAGACACAAGTGTGCCTTCTTCGTTTTCATGTCCAGTTCTTCTGTTGGCTGAGTCCTGAGCTGGTGGTGCCGTGTGATTTCCATTCTGTCTGGACCTTCCTGCTTCTCCTCTAGAGGACGAGGTGACGGAGTCACTGGAGTTCTCCTGACTGTGGAGACGGATTTGGAGGAAAGGGATATTTGAGGTTTATATCAAAAATTGGATGGTTAAGAATGGTTAAGATCAGGATGTGTCTGGCATCTAGTTACCTGAATATTGGGTCAACAATAATTTGTGACAATGAAAAGATAAAAATATATAAAATCACAGAAACTAATATGAACATGTACTGCTTGTATTTAGCCTTAACTTATAACACTGATTAAATGCGATTGTTTAGCATACCTATTTTCCTGGCGTTCTAGCAAGTCAGAGCTCACGCTGCGGCCGGGCGTGGGGGGCTCCACGTTGATGCTTGATGTCTCACTGTGCCAACCTGGAAGTGAACACATGTCTTTTTCTGCCTGCTGCACCTGACTGAGAACATCCTGAACCCTGGCCTTCATCTCCTCCCCCTCCTCCTCTGAGCCTTCCTCCAAAAGTGACTTTAACTTCTCTTCTGTAATGTCATCTTCGTCTCCATCGTCTTCCTCTGTGGAACCAGACACAACTTGCTCCCCTAATGCCTCAGCCCAGGCCTGGGGCAAAAGAGATGCACCCCCCTCATCCGCCACTATTTTAGGCCCCTCCTCCACCACCATCTCAGGCCCCACCTCCAGCAAAATTTCAGGCCCCTCCTCCACCAATACCACAGCCTCCTCCACCACTGCCACAGCCTCCTCCTCTGCCCTCTTGACAGTCCCCTCCTTCACCACCAACACAGGCTCTTCCCCAACCGCAATGACAAGCCCCTGCTTCACCACCTCTACAGGCACCTCCTCCATCATTACAGGTCCCTCCTCCATCATCACAGGTCCCTCCTTCATCATAATAGTCCCACACTTCGTTACCTTCTCCATCTCCTCTACCAGCTCATTCCTCTTTTCCCCCAACTTGCCCAACCCTACCAGTTCCTCACCACCTCCTGTCCACCTTTCCTTAGTGCCCTCCACCCCGGTCGCTCGGCTGTCCTCCGGCTCTGCTTGACCCGGTGATGATGGTGAGGTTGGTGAAAACAATAACGACACTTGCTCTACGGCCTCTTTGTCTTCACGAGACGTATGCTGGAGGCTTTGGGCTACCTCTCTCCTATCTTCATCCAGTTCAACTACCAGCACCTGGTCACCTTCAGCCATCGCCGTGTCTGTGGTGGGATCTAATTCACAGGTGGAACTGGCCAGGGACAGCTCACAGGGTCTTGGTGGGCTCCTATTGGGGGTGCCAGGGTCCACACAGTTCTCCGACTGGGCAGGCATTAGGGTAGCGGTGTCTGGGTGGAGCTGGACAGGGGTGGGGTCAGAGTCAAGGGTCAGGGTAAGGGGTTTGGAGTGGAGCTCCGTGAAGGAAGGGACAGAATGCAGTTCGGCTGGGTACTGCAGCTCTGCTAGGATGCTTTGACAATCTGTTGGGAGATGATATACGCATATGGAAGCACATGACACAAGGAACACACATACAACACACACCACATGGCCTGAGTGACATGGACAATGGCAAAGACACTGAAGCTAGAGCAAAAAATACCCACTAACTGAGATACTGTCAGGAATTCTCAGCTAAAAATGCAGTACTGTTTATTCACTTAAGAAAAACTCAAGATTAAAGTAAAAATGAAAAAGCAAAGTATAAGTCTATCATGATATTATAAAATATTATTCAGATTGACAAAACCAATTAAATTCTTGTTTGTCACACCTTTTAACAGTTGTATGAAATATGTGTTTGCTTCTGTTAAAGGATGTAGCATTTAAAAATGCACTATGTTTATTTCCATTCATTTGTTCAAGTGGGACGAATTTCACATAGTTTTTTTAAATATATGTTTTTTTTGGACACCGGAAAAATATAGGGACAATATAACCAATTTTTACGATATTTAAAAATGACAATTTAGCTATCTTAATATTTTCTAGTATTATTTAGGTCAATTCTTTCATCCTTTTAATCCAATATGCTCATTCCTACAGTTTAGTAGTCCTAAAACAAAGTTTTTGTATTTTTCAAAAAATGGACATAGTGCAGATTTAATGCAATAAGAGAATATAATGTTAATGTATACTCTAAGGCACGGTGGGAATATGGTAGGTTATATTAGGTAATAGTGAAGTGGGTGTTCAGTCAACACAGGAAAGATGAGAGAATGGAAGGGGGGTGCCGAGATGAAGATTTTGAGGTTGGAGGGGTTAATGCAAATGGGGGGGGGGAGATACGGGAGACACACAGGGACACTGACCCCCTGGATGAGAAGACAGGGTAAGGACCGGGTGAAAGTTCAGCACTAGGGGAGCAAAACCAAAGTGATATTGTCGACAGAGGATAAAGGAACAGGATGATGGTCTTTAAAGACTTGAGGACTGGTACAGGCTGATTTAGGGAAGACGCTGGTGGGGCAGGACGGTTGCAAAGTGCTGGTTCATCTCCGGTAGGGTTCAGGGTTAGTGACTGAGATTGGAGAGGACTGTGGGTTGACTGGGTTTCCCATTGTGTTAAGTCAGAGGACTGGAACACTGAGCACCAAGGGAAATGAGTGGAAGGAGTTGGGGCTTGGGACCTCAGGGCACGTTTGTCGTTTGACGGGGCTCCACAGGGAGTAGAGGAGAAGTCCTGGAGACTGGAGGATTAGATGAAGACGTGGGTGAGGACTCGGGGACTAGGGATTGTGGTAAAGGTGTGAGCTCCCTGATCGAGTCAGAGGAGTCATAACGGGGATCGTCAAGGAGGTAATGAAGGGGGTGGGGGTGGGTTTATGAAATCGCTTTCAATTGATGGAGAAACTTGGAATGCAGAGATGGAGGAGCTCCCGTGAACAAAAAAGCATGCTAAACGGTCAAGGTACAAGATGAAAAAAGAGAAAGAGACATATTATAAATGTTATCAACACAAGACACTTACAGATGACAGGAAAGAGGATTTTTACAAGGAGGCAGGGAAAGCACAGCGATGACAGCTTAGTAAGGTGTTATAAGCTGTTATTAGCAGCCCTGGAGAATGGGCTGTAGCAATGGACGAGAGCGTGAGGTGAGGAGGGTGGTCTGGTTTCACAGAGGAAGAAGATCTAACGTTCTTTCCGGGAAGGGCTCAGAGGAACTGGAGGTAGACCAGAGGACTAAACAGGTCCAGAGCATTAAGGGTGCGTTTACATTCCGATAGAATTCAGCCACATATACTAGACCCCTTGTGAACTCGAGACGAGACAAAATAATTTCTATACCGGTTTAATTTACATTGTCATGTCTCTAGAAGGCAATTGCGCATTTGTGGGTGTGTCATGAAATGTACTTCTTCGAGACGTCTCGAGCTGGGTGCGTGAGCACTTCGCTCAGAAACCAGACCAGTCCACTGACATACACATGAAGAATTTCCCTTGAGATTTTCCTGAACAATTGCATTTACGTTTTCAAAGCCCCAGGTGGGATCTTTCGAAATCCTCTCGTACGCTAAATCGGGAGGTCGCGTGAAATGAAGCGGCTATTCGAGAGAGACCCACAAGTTTACACACGACAATTTTGTCTCGTCTCAATTTTGTCTCGAGAGAGGTCTTGAGTTTGTCGCTGAAAGCTAGCGGAATTTAAACGTACACTAAGTGAAAAGAGTACAACAGACTGACTGTTGAGACGGTAAATATTTCATGCATTAGGGAACAAAGGGTTTCACACAGTAGTTTCCTGATTAAGTACAGCGTAATCAGGTGAGTAATGTGTTACATCATGCGACTGGTTAGCATCTTGTACTGTTTTAGCATTTGCCACCAATTCATCCTTCAAAACCCTTCATACACAAATGACTTTGAAGGGAGCTTAAAAGGAATGAGTGCTTAATGGCTCATGTCACTCGAGACCACTTTAGAAAAGCGTTGAGCTAAACATGCTACCCTCATCCTCAGTGTTGGTGGCAAATTAATAGTAACCCAGTCCTTTCAGAAAGTTTATTGAAATTAATTTCCTAAAGGGAAGTTTAAAGTGAACCCATTGGACTCTGCATGCTAACATTTATTTAAAAAATTGAAGTTGAAAAATAAAGGCAGAGAATTAAGGTTCATACACCTTTCTAAAATAGGGCAATGTAGTCTCTATTGGAAAATTGCATTCAATAGTTTAGCCAGGCAATTTCTTCTTATTTTTGCTATAAGGAGAAAACAAAGGAGGTGGCAAGAGAGGTAAGAGGTCAGCTAGATGGAGCTACACTTTACCATCAGCCTGATCCAGGTAAACAGCGTTATCATCGGCAAAACTTCTCGTGCCTGAAATGTTACCATAGTCAAATATCGGCCCCTCCAGTAAAGTCACAATATCCATCCGATTAACTTTAGTCAGCACTCCGGTTAAGGCATCCGCTGTGAGAAAAACACAAAGAACAAGTCAGTCAAACAATGACGGGACAAAGTTGAGCGATGTAACAGTTTTTTGTTCAGTATGCACTGCGAACTCAGATTTTGTCATTGTCAAAAATATAGTGTAAATTTAAGATGAAAAAATGATTACAGATGTACTCTTCTTTTGTACAAAAAACAAGGCCATCTGACTTATCACTGTACTGAATTATATCTTAGTATTTGCTCTGGGAAACATAAAATAAATAAACATCGATGTGATTTTGCATCTAAATATCTTTAATAAAATTCAGAATTAAATCATCAGACACCATTGGGTATGGAGAGAAATAGGGGTGTTTTAGTTGTCATAGAAACAGTATCAAGGTATTCAGTGGTATACACCTTATTAAAGTTTGATATAGTAAGACACAGAAAGCCAGAGGTAGGAACAGACACTCACTTGTAGCGTTTTTACCATCCCGGCTAACCCACTTCTTTAGCAGCATAAAGCTCTGTGCTGTTAGCGAGTTGGGATTGTCCACTCTGATATGGTTAATCTCATCGACAGAGAAGTTCATCTCCCGAGCCAGCTCTGTAAATATACATAACATCACTCAAATGTACTACCGTATACGGAATATTTGTGTAGAATTTCACAGAGTGAAAACAGAACTAGTTTCTCTTACAGTGAACAGATTCCAAAAGCTGTAGGACATGAATTTCATGATATTTAAAAAATCTGAAAAAAGCACTGGGGTGTCAGGTGTGACTGTGTGGCAATAGTAAATGGTTTACATGGCTCACGAGTCAGATAGGAGGTCCCCTTAGCAGAAATATGCCTAGGGCCCCTGAGAGATCAGGACTGGTTCTGGATTTTACACACTATGCAGTGCATTTTTTTGCCATTTGAAATGGAATTGCTTTTAGAATGTGATGAGTTGTTCATTGACAAACACTCTCAAACATTCTCATTGCAATTCCTGTTCAAATGGCAAAACAATGCACTGCAAAGTTTTTTTTCTCAAGATTTTCTGTGTTTTTTTCCAGATTTTTCCAGAATGTTTGTTTTATTCCATAAACTACTGGCAAAATTTCTCCCAAATTCCAAATACAAATATAGACATTCAGAGGATTTATTTGCAGAAAATGACAACTGGTCAAAGTAACAAAAATGATGGGATTGTTGTCCGACCTCAAATGATGCAAAGAATATTATGTTCATGTTCATTTTTAAACAACACAATATTAATGTGTTAACTTAGGTAGTGTTCAGAAATCAATACTTGGTGAAATAATAATAATTGTATAATATTAATAATAGTCTTTCATCAGGGACGGACCGGCCACCTTGGAGGGTCTGGAGTTTTCCCGAACAGCTGGTCGATTTCGGGCCGACATATTTTACTTTGATGGTCGGTTGGCCAGTTACAGTCCTGGACCTATAAAAACAGGTGACAGTAGGCTGAAATGGACTGGCAGTTGCATCCGCAGGGGCGCAAAACTGTGCTCTGGCCCGGCCGTCAAATCGAGAGAGAGTTCATCTGTATTTAGATGAGGAGAAACCCAGAGTGAATGATGGACCGGGGGAGCAACATGTACAGCGCACGCGCGCAACCCCCCCGCCGGCCACTCCATCCAAAGTCCCAGGCCAAATTTTTGTCCCAGTACATCCCTGTCTTTCATGGATCTTTGCATGCTCTCCACCAGTCTTTCTCATTGATGTTGGGTGATTTTATGTCGCTCCTGGCACAAATATTTAAGCAGCTCTGCTTTGTTTGATGGCTCTGCTTTGTTTGAGGTTTTCAATGGGGTTGATTTAAGAAAAAAATGCACTGGTCTCTTCTAGAGCTGTTCATCCTTTATTCTGATTTTTTAAATATCAAGAAATTCCAATTTTTGCAGCGTTTGTAAGCTGGTGACTTGAAAGATAATTTAGTTCCATTGTTACGGCTACAAAAAGCACCTTTAAAAAAGATGCAATACATCAGTTCAGGATATACATTTTTACCAGGATTACTATAAACATGAGTATGAAGAACTGAGTACAGGGGACAATTATCATTAGAGGGCGCTGTTTCCTCAAAATAATATCTGAGAGTAGAGTCATGAAGCCAGATGCCACTGAGACCAGGGTGCATCACTTCCTTACCAGTCCAGCTAAGTCCCAGGTGGTCAGCCACGATGGCCATCCGCAGATCTGTTCGCTCACAGGGACTTTGAGGACCTGAAGGGTAAGGAACTGCTATTAACCTACAGTACACTGGTCAGTATAGTTTCTACTGATTGAAATAGGACTACTGAGGACTTTCCTTTTCTGGCCAAGCATTTCATTTTCCAAATTAAAGAAATGCTCTCAGAGAGCTTTTGTAAACTTTCCTCTGAGATATACATTTTTAATTACCATTATTAATGTTATATGAATTGAATTATTCAATGGCTTTGTCAGGCTGACAGCACGTTTTTTCAGAATGACAAGAAAAGGGAGACTCAACACTATATGATGGACAACGGTGTGTTACAGGTACTCTGTGAATGCTTGTGAATATCATCTGACAGGCATGAATTGTCATAAGAACCATACAAATAAAGAAAAGAAATGGGTCATAAAAGTCATGTCCTCATAGAATTAGGGTGAATTCACAGTTCTTAATGTGACTACAGAATACACATGCAAACAACTTTTGTGTTGCTGCTAATGCTAATTAGCTCAGTGACACAACGACCATGAAATAGAGTAAACTAGAACTGATGTTTTCAGTAGCCACCCCTGCACAGACAGACAGATAGACGGACTCAGTGGCTGTCAACAGGAGACTGGCTGTGCTAGAGCACCAGTCACTACTCTGGCATGCTGAGGTATCTGACAGCTAAGGGTTTGGGGAGAAGAAGAGAGTCTGACAATGACAGTACACAGTACATAGATGACAATGACAAAATGACAGCTAATATTTATAGAGAATAAACACGCCACAGGCAATCAATCACAACGACTTCATGCAACTAAGGTTTTAACAAGTGTGAAAGTTTTACAAACTAGGCTTGATCTCCGCGACGGGGGGCCCCCGAGGCCCCGCAACCTGACTGCCCTCCTTCCCACCAGTCCGCCTACTCCTCCTGCTCCTTTCACTGCCGGAAGCCCTGTCCACTTTTGCCCTTACGGACAAGGCCCCGGCCTCAGCCCTCGAGCCTCTACCAGACCTCGACGAGCGGGACGGCTGAGACGGGTCAGACAGAGAGGTGCTCCTGGAGGTGCTGTCTTCCTCGGACTGTTCTCCCTGTGTCTTTTTCTCTTCGTCTGACAGATGGTCGGCCAGCTTTAGCGTCTCCCCGCTAATTCCCTTAAAGTACTCGACAGTGCGTTTATAAACCTCACTGTTTTCCCTACTCATCTCACCTGGCAAGCTAACCTGATACCTGTTTTTAATGGGCAACCTAGAAGGCAACTGTATGGCTACTCTCTCCCTGTTAGACTGAGCAGTAACCTGAAGTGATATCGAGGAGCTGCTTGTACTACTCTTTTTGTTTTCTTTAATTGGAATTCTAGACCTGGGTTCTACTTTGGCAATGACAGGCTCTGCTTTTCTCCTGACCTCAGCCTTGACAATCTGTCTGGGCTTCGGTTTCCCTGTTGCTGTGCCTTGTGTATGAAAAGACCACCCTGGTGCTTTGACAGGTAGCCTAGACTTTTGTTGCTTTGTCTCGGCTTCCCTGATGGCTTCGGTTTGTCTTTGCTCCGTTTGAACACTGCTTTCTTCTACTCTGTCTACAGAGTCCCTACAAAACAAAGCTTCAATCCTACTGGCTTTCTGAAGTGTGGGTTGAGAGGAGGACTGCAAGTTAAACACTACACTGCCACACTGTATATAGTTAGCTTGGACGCTCGAGGCCTCAAGGTTATTGTTGTTATTGCAGTTCTCTGCAGGGTAATCTCTACGTTCTGACAGCTTTGGATCTGTGTATCTGCTAGACAGACTGTCCACCAACTGATTCTCCAAGTTAATGTACTCTGCCATTTTACTTTCTAACGTCTCCGCCTTACAATCTGTGAGATCCCCTGAGTCTTTTTTCACTGTAATGGAGGCAGTAATTCCCATCTTAATTGGGGTGCGTAATTTGGGGTCAACTTTAGAAGCCGTAATCGTACATGAGGATGTGGTCTCGGCTACAGTGTCACCAGATGGAGTGTCAGTACAGCCAGTGCCAGTCTGTGCAGGGCTGCACTTTGCTGATGTGCAGCTGTCTGTGGCAGTCTCTACCTTCACCCCTTCACCCCTCTCCCCTGTTTGTGACTGAGAGGTAACTACACCCAGACTCTTGCCCCCTCTCCCCTTGTCCCCTGATTTCCCATCCGAGGAATGCTCACCAATCTGGAAAAATTGAAGCCTCTCTTCAACAAAGTCCCGCTTGCTCATGTCAATTGCACCACTGCGCGTCATCTCAAACATCTTGCCTTCGTGGAAGGGGAAAGGGTTAGGCTCACTAGTCGGTGTGCTCTCGTCCGTTGGGGTTCGAGCGGGGGTAGTGTCTGGAGTGGTGGCTTGAGACTTGTCCTCCACAGACAAACCAAAAGGCTTGGGATCTTCTTCTCTCAATTTTGCATCAAAAACACCTTCTCCGTCCCCTCCTTTGCTTGACCAGGGGTCAAAGTCTAAGCCTTTTGTGGCAACAGTTTTGAAGGTAGAGTTTAACTCCTCTTCAAGTTCATACCCGAAGTAGTTCTCAGCAAAGCCTTGTTTATCACCCAATCTATCTGGGTGTCTTCCCTCAAGAGTGTAATCTTTCTCCTCTCCAGAGGTTTGGTCTGAGATTGCTTTCCTGTTATCTCCTCCATCCTCACTTGGTGTTTTTTCCTCTTCTATGACTTCGAGCTTTGTTTGACTAAATGAACGATCACATGCCTTGCCGTCATTGGATAGACTGGATGTTTTAGGGTCGTTTTCACTCAACCCGTCGTCCTCATCTTGAAGGTCATAGCCGTCGAGAGAGTCTATTTCAGTTGCATCTGTGTCATGAGAGAACTCTGCAGTTGTGGCGATAGAGCAGTCTGTGATTGACTGGTCATTGCCATTTTGCTCACAGTCCACATCCTCTGCTTTATCTTCACCATTAGTACCTGACTCCTTGTTGTTCCCATTCCTCTCAGGCTTTTTGGGTTTCAAATGCTTCTCTCCTTCCTCTTTGTCCTTCATCTTAAAGGTGTACTTTTTGTTGGGGATGGGATGGAAGACAGACTCATCATCGCTAGAGTCACTATCGTCTGCTCCAGGCGGAACTGGTGAGGGAGGCTGAACCCTGATGACGGGCTCTGCAAGGAGGTGGCGATCATGCTCCTCTTGAAGGTTCACCTCCATCATCTCTGTCTCAGCCTCTGAGGAGGCACAAGATGCCCTCTTCTCAGGGTCAGAATGCTCTGCCTCTATTGGTGGAGGTGGAGGGAACTCAATGTAAGCAACTCTTTTCTCCTTTGGTTGTTTCAGTGTTTCGTGATTTCTGTTGGAAGGTTCTGATGATGCAGGCTTGGCTTTCTCTACCAGAGACTCCTTGCAGATTAAGGTCTGTCCTTCCTCTTCCTCTGACTCTTCAGCAATTGGACTGGGCATGCTGGACATGTAACCAATAACAGAATCTGGTGTTCTGGAGGCAAGGCTCACCTCCTCAGAACTTGGTGTCTCAGGAGTAACAGGACATTTGCCAGAGCTGTCCATTAATGTAACTTGTTCTAGAGTGTCATCCTCAGGGCTGCCCTGAGGAGATGGTGGCTGTTTTTGTTTGACTGCATAAAACGCCCCCCGTGTTTCATGCACTGTTCGGCTTTCATGACTCACTATCTTTTTGTATGTAGCCAGCTGCCCGGCTGTTTCTTTTTCAAATTGCTTGCCGACTTGAATACTAACATAAACTGGCAAAGGTTTTATGTCTTTGAAGCTCTCAGTGACAACTACAGGGGTTATATTTTCCAAGTACTCAACTTGGTCACTATCTATGCCATTACAAACTATAGTTGACTGACTACTATCAAAAGAATCAGAGTTCATTTCTACTGAAGAGCCATTTGAAATTTTGTTGGCTTCACAGCCTCTGTGAAACCGATTTTTAGCTAAAGTAGGTATTTGGGACCCTGCCCTTTCACAAAGTTTAACAGAAGTTTCTAACCTTAATGAAGTGGATTGGTGATTTTCAGATAAACTAGATGGCGTTCTAACTGGAATTTGCGATTCCGAGTTTTTTTTTTGACTACCAGTACATACTTCACTACTACTTGGGGATTCTCGTACTACAAGCTCTGTGTAAAGTATTTTCTTGGATGTTTCTTCATTACTGGGTATTCCGTCTCTGAAACTCTGAAGTTCTCTTCTTTGTGAATTGCTGTCTTGGCCGTGCACATCTTGAACTAAAGTGTTAGGAAGTTTTGACACTTGGGGTTTATATTTTCCATTTCCATGACATTCCCATGTTTTGCAAGACTTTCTTTCTTCCTGTTCATTTTCATTTGTGCAATGTTTAGGAGATGAGTAAATGTACCTATTAGTACTGGGGCTTGGTCCACTAGACCCTTTTACCTCACTTTCTAGATCTTTCCTGGTGGTTCCTGGACTGGCTGGTGATTTAGGGATATTTGAACCAGCAAAAACTTGATATACAGGCAGCTTACTCTCCTGGAGTTTTCTTACTGGTGGATTTGACATTTGTCCCCATTGTGCATTCTTATCTTGCTTCTGAGCTTGTTGTTCAAATTGTAGCCTGACAGCACTAACTTTGGAGGATGACATTTGAAATGGTTTAGAGGAGTCACTTGCATTGCAATGTGAGGTACCATCTCCTGGTTTTCTATTGTCATCATTATATTGTAGAAGAACTCTTCTCTCTGGGCTGCTTGGTAAACTAGCACACTTTCTATCACTAGAGCCAAACCTCTCTCTGAAACGATCTCTACATTCTTCACCACTGCCCCCATTCCTGTACTCTGATCTTTCTGGGCTGCTATGTGTAGAACTAGGTCCTGACCTTGTTTCCCTGAAGTCTGACCTGCGGGACTTCTTTTCAGGGGATGAAAGCTCATCATTCAGTTTCTCTGTCTTATCACGAAAAAACTGTGATACTTCACTAAGCTTTTCCTCTGCTTCCTTAACCGTTCTATCTACTCTGTCTTCATATATAAGTTTTTCTCTATTCTTGTTCTGTCTGTCATCAGTGACACGCATCCACACAGAGTGCTTTGGGCTACCAGGCTCTGAGGAATACTGCAATAGTGTTAGTTTGTCAAAGCTATCATCTACATTGTCATTTTGGCCTGATTTGTCAGTTTTTGATGAACTCAGAACAAATTCTTGCCTTGTCCCACTAGACCTTCCATGACTAGGAGAGTATAAATGAGACCTGTCCCTTAAATACTCCTCTGTGTCAGAGTGAGATGACTCTGGTTTCTCAGAGAGAAGTATTTTGTCTGCAAAGTTGTAGGACTCCCCTCTGAGTTCTGATGATTCATCATCATTGTATTCCACAGAGTGCTGGCTGAGTAGCTTCAGGGTTTTGTATGAGTCATCTGCCATGAGCTGTGCAGAGCTTGGACGACTATCATCGTCCTGTGACATAGGCGTGTTAACTCTTGATGACTCTAGGTAACAGGGGAGTGATTCTTCAGGCTCCTCCTCTCCATGTCGTGATACACCACTGTTCCCTCTGTAGAAGTACATGTCCTTCTCTGGGCGATTTTTTGTTTCCCGGATGATGACCTCAGTTGGTTCTGTTTTGTTACCCTTTTCAATATGAACCTCGATTATTCTTTCAACTTTGGGCTTTGAGTTGACATCCTCAAGGACCCTCTGTGACGTTTCATCATTGCCAGCCTTGTGTTCAAACAGTCCAGAAAGTTCTCTGGAGGGGTCTCTGCCTGACTGAAAGGCTTTCATGATATCATGCACTGACATTGATTCTTCAATCCTCTCTGATGTATTCTCTTTACTCTGGGGTTTATGGTACACCATTCGAGTGGTGGTTGTGATGTGGGTCTCTTCCTTCACTCGCATGCTTTTGCCCATGGAATCATCTTCTGGGCCAATTTTCATCTGATATGATTTAGATTGGTCCACACTAGAAGTATTCAGCCCTTTAGATTCAGCATCACTGTATCTAACCGTCCTTGTATCCTCTATCGGTGGTTGCTTGTTATCTTCTGGAGACTCATAACTCCTAATAACATGAACAACCTCAGTCCTTGTCTCAGTGATTACTGGTGGAATATCCTGGAAAAGTGCCTTGGGTCCCATGCCTTCTGCACTCTGTGGTGCAGAGGGCGTCCTTTCGCTTCTTGTCTCAAAGCCGCTATCTGAGAGGGGACTCTTGTCCTGGTCATGTGACATGTCATCTGGAGATTCTAACATTGTGTCAGGACCAAATAGCACGTCAGCGAGTTTGCAGAGCTCTTTTTCCGAGGCAGAGGAACGCATGTTTGCGGGTGGCATTTTTAGCTTGTGCTCAGGTTTAAGCATACGCTTTTGTTTCTCCTCTCCTTCTCTTCTAACCTCATCAGATCTATGCTTTGCATCTGCAAATTTTGAGCTACTGCCAATGTCATTTGTCAAGTAGTCTACTACCTTTGATAGATTGAAATCTCTGTCTGGTATAGTCTTAATTTGAGGCACCACAGTCTCATATCTTGGTGGATAACTCCAGTTGCTATGCTGGGGATCCACATGAACTTGTTTAGAGAACTGTGGTTCATCTGTTATATTCATATTAATAGCCTTGCTATCCTTGACTGTATCCTTGGTCAATATCTCACTAACTTTGACCAGATCCTGTTTCACTTTCTCTACAATTCTGTAAGGCTCCTCGTCCTCTATTTTGACCTCTTTGGGTGAGTCAGACCGGAAAGTTTTGGAAGATGAACTTGATTCTGTTTGCAAAATGTTAGACATCCGAATCAAGTCCTCTTTCATCTCTGCCACATCCTTCAGTATCTCTTGACTGGAGGACATTGGCGATGAGGTGGTGGATTTTAGGGCAGCCGGAGACAAGAATAAAGGGGATTTGACTGGTGACAGAGTTCTGGCAAAGGAAGACTGGGCTTGAGATTTTGTCTCAATAGGCATAGTTTTTCGAGGGGACAAGAGGGCAGCAGCGGATTTTGACACCACAGGGAGCTTTTTAAAGTGGGGCTCTGGCAGTACATTTATGACTGAATACACAGGGACAGTCATGGTCCCAGAGGTGACCGTGGAGGTAGAATTTGGAGGGGAACGTAAAGAAGCATATAGGGAACTAGAGGCTGAGGATCGTATCGATTGGTAAGAGGATGACGCTGAGGAGGACAAGGACTTGAGGGTGCCATATCCAGAGGCAGAGCAGGAAGTGAATGTTTTTTCAACCTCGTCAAACGCTGCATTAACGCTTGTTGTTGCTGCATTTGTGGTTGCCTGTATCCTCTCCTGTAGGCTACTGGAGAGTATGGATGTTGGGGAAGAAGAGCGGTACTTTGTAGGTGATACTGTTCCATTTATCAGAGCTGCAGCACAAGGAGGGTTGCTGGATTTTATTGGTGAGGAAAGGGAGGCAAAGAGACTCCTTGAGGGGCTTGAGGGGTCTGTACTCGATCGGATAGAGGAAAGACCAGGAACTGTTTTTATAGGAGAGGACGATGCCATGGTGCCTGTGCCCACAGTAACACCCTTGAATGGTAGAGCGGAAGTATACATGTTCAGTGAAGATTTGGGGGATGCAGGAGGGGTCATGGCGATTGAAGATCTTTCTAGCAAACACCCTCCGCCAGTGGTCATAGGGGAAGTTCTGGCAGATAAGGCTGCCAGTCCCTTGACAGAAACAGGGTCTGGAACACTTCTGACTGGAGATGACAGAAGACTGGGGGTGACCTGAACTGGGTACTGGGCCTGCTGAACTACTGTCTTTATTGGGGATGAGATTGTCCTGTACGACCTAATTGGGGAAACTGTATCACTGACTGACTTGATGGAATGAGCTGGTGAACCGCCTATGTTGGACTTGATCGGGGACGCTGAGGTGATGGACCAAACAGACTTCAGTGGAGAGGCAGTGGGCGTGTTGGACGATGAACTGGAGTGGGAACCGAACCCAGACTTGGCTTGCCCAGGGATGGAGACAGGAACAGCCGACCACGCCTGATAAGATCTCGTTGAAAAGACAGGTTTGTAATTGTAGCCAGTAGGCTGTGTTCTCTGCGTGCCCCGATCAGTTGTTTCTTGAGTAACCAAACCAAGGATTTAACATAAAAATAATGTAAAATAAATAATTTAAATAATAAAACAGACAAACCAGAGGAAGAAATTTGGCGTCAGTAAGGCCAATATTAATCAAAGCATTAAGAGTAATACAATGGACAATTTATTCAACATCAATTAATTAGAAACATAAATGAGATGATAAGTGATTGAGGTCTATGACATATTTTATAACACATTAGAAAAGATAACATGATGGAGCATATAAGGCAACTTGGGTCGAAAAATCTGGGTTACATTCAATACATTTTCCCAAAAGTATGCTTCTATGGAGGGAATGAAAGGAAATCCATAAGGCTCCAGATCAGGTCTTCTAGAAAACAATGTAATTTATAAAAACGTGTTGTTGTTTTACAACCCTAGTGGCAATAAAATGCTTGTGATAACAGTGGAAAATAAAAAAGGTAACATACCATGACTACAACACCAACCATTGACCATTGATGTGCTTTTTCTGTTTGCCTCTTTGCTACAGTGCCTTTTATATGTTTGGTGCACATCATGATCCTATGTTTTCAATGCCAGAAATGACCCCACAATCCATTTTATGTAGATAATTAGTAAAACATTGTTATTGATTGGTTAACAAGAAATAAAAGATGACCCTGCACAATCACAAAGCCAATAGGAGTGAGCTGTTCATAAAAGAAATTAAAAAACATACAAGAGGTTCAAAATGAATTTCAAAACAATATTGAGGATGTTGCAAAGCCAGTTGTATTCACACAACTGTGATAATATCACAGAAATAAGGCAAATAGATTTTGCAAAATGGAGAGGGTCTGCAAAGTATAAGACAATGTACAAGACACAGTCAACCATGCATTACCTAGGATGAATGTGAATCATGTGTATGATGACAATTTATAAAGCTCATATTTTTAACCTATGGATATTTTGATATCCTCATAAAGGCTTACACTGTATGTGAAGTTATAAAACGTCATTGCTATTCAGCATCAGTTGGGATTTATGAAAATCAAAATATGAAACTCACTCGCTGCAGCGTCGGTCAGATAGCTGTAGCGCTTACGCAAAGCTAAGGAGGCAAAGGTATGACGTCGGTCTGGTTTTTCAGTCTGCAACAACAAAAACAACAAAAGAGCAACATAAAATAAAAATTGAATTTAAAGGCCAAAAACGTATCTTTACTTTTGGACACAGGCCAGAATTTCTCCCATTTTGTGATATTGAAATAAAATCTAGATGAGGCGTTTTGCAGTGTGGGAGTCCATGTTGTTGAGGTAGAAGACACTGCAGAGTGTAATGTTGTAAGTCACCTTCAAATGATGACTAAGCGACCTATGCATTCCTTTGATTGGAAAGATTGAGTTTGACCTTGGTAGCGCAATTTCAATTACATTTACCATTCTCATTCTGAAGAAACACATCTGATATCTGATTATTAAATTTGAAAGTCTCTGTTAAAATTTCCACAAACTGAGACTAAGAATATAATTGAACTCTAATATAAATTATAACAATAGTTATGAAGAAATGTTCTTTTGAGATCGCAAATGATGGAAAAACATAAAACATTCTTGTAGTTTTTTGCTGGCTAGTTTATATGAAGTGTTCCTCATGCAAAAATAAAATCTTCTTTGAGGCGATTCCAAAACATGCTCAAATTTCTAAAGCCATAACTTAGCTAGAGTACTGTATGTGCAATTTATTTACCATCTTCTATCTGCAACCTAATCCTGTTCAAGTCATCCATATTTGCAGAAGGTCTTGCTGAACAATGCATTAAAATTAGCCATTATTAGCCAAAAACAAAGTTGTAAAAAAATGTATGCAAAGCCATTGTGTTAATTAACTTAGCCAGGTTATTAAAGGAATACTTGCTTTTAGTACCGTAGTATTGGCTACTAGCTGATTAGCTTCTTTTTTTAAATACAAAGTGACTGGCTCAGTCTAGGCTGAATGCAGTAGTGTTTAATTACATTATCAAATGTGAGAAACACCCCTTAATTTTCTGCCATGCCTTGCAGTATTTTGATTTGCTAAAATCAAACGATGACAAATAATTTACTCATTAAGGTCACTCCCGTAGCACTAGATGGTTACGCCCATTAAGGTCAGCTTGGAAAGGTTGTCGTGCCAGGCTTACACTATATTCAATGTGAGCAATTGACTAGGGACAAGATTATGTGCCACCAAATTCACTTATATATCTCTGGTGGAGAGATGGCGTTTTGTACTAACTAGCCTACTGAGCGTATATGAAAAGAAAAGTATGGAAAATAAGCTGGAGTGTGGTACACAAATTCCTGTACTTCAGTTGGGATGAGGAAAGAAATAATGAAACTTGTTGAATTGCACTTGTCATTCATGCACTACTGAAAGTCACTTTAATTCTCCCCAAGGACATAGATTATTATCTGCTTCAAAATGCTCGACGCATCTTCAATCAATTGACCATAAGCACCAATCAGTCATATACACTGTCAATACGAGCAATCACAACAATAAAGCAACGGAAAAACAACAAAGCAGTCCATGCCATGAATAATCATGTATTTACCTCATCATCAGGGTCAGACTCCATCATGTCCTGTTTGTTCCCAAGATGCATTGCAGAAAAGGGAAAGATGACACAATGGACAGCGGGTGGTTTATAATGGGTGAGAGTGGAAATAAACATCAGGAAATGAGAATGGAATAGCTGAGTGCAGCAAACCATATGGGCTTGGAAAAAAGGCATTGAATTAAATCGTTCACAGCCCACCAAAAACCCAGAAAAGCAGCAAAAGGCACAGCAATGTAGATCTGTTTGTGAACACTGCATACTGACAAAAAAACAAAATGCCAACATAACAAAGGCCTATTACTCTTCCCCACTCTGAGCCAGGCAAATGAGTAATACAATGTGCATGACTGAATGTGTACTTTGTGGGGGCATAAAATTGGCATTGGCAAAAATACAGATAAAAGACACGAGCAGCAGGCATTGTAATTAAACAGAGGTCAACCTCTCCAATAGAGCATTGTTGTGGTTACTGTACTTTGCCTATCAACTCATTCGTTGTGCACGAAGGATGATATGACCAGAGAAAATATACTTCAAATACATAGCCTACCTTCTTATGTGTTGGCAGTGTGATATTCAAATTGCATATAGCAGTCTGCGGAAGACCTTTAGTGGTTTTCGGCTCTTTCAAGAAGGAAAGTCGTCCACATGCTTCTTGGCCAATGTCTCTGACCTACGGAAGGAAGAAAACATGTAAAACACAAATCTGGACATATTTTCATATTGCTAAAGAAAGTCTACACCTAATGGAAAAAAGGCATTCAATTTTACAACCTGTCAACATGTTCAAAGGACAATCATCCTGTCGCTTACCCACTGTATGACTAGGAGTGTGATGATATAACATATAAGAGGAGGGTGAGAACATGAATCTACCTTCACGTTGAAAGGAAGTCGGTTTTCTTTGAAAGAGAAGAAGGTGAAAACCAGCTGCTGCCCACTCTTGATAAGAGGAGATAAGTTGCCATAACAATCCACAAAGATAGGTTTGCCCTCCAAGACCTGTAACGTGATTAAGATCGGTTAAACCAGGTTTCTCTGCTCGTCTTTCCTTATGTCAACATAGTTTGTGCACAAGTGTTTGTCTTTTAGTAATTAATAGTGTCACAATTAATAATATGTGTAGTAATTTTATACCTTAATAGAAAAATGATCTTTGATAAAACAAAAGTAATCCCAAACATTACATTGAGGTTTCTTGTATAATTAATATAGGATTGTAGGTTAATGATCAACATTTAGTCAGTGATCAACATTTGGTAATACTTAAAAAATGTATAGAACAACTTAATTGTGTCATTAAATGCTACTCTATATTGTTGGGTATTTCCTAAAAGCTGTAGATTATGTGTTAATTATGCATCAAGATCAAGTTATTCTAAAGATGTGACAATGACTTATAAAACTGTGAAGATTTGTTTCACTGTAAATGGAGATTTGTTCCATTGTAGAATATGGCTGACAGTGTTAATATACTCAGGAAACAGGATGTCTCTAGGACGCAATCAATGTAAATTTAAGCCAGTGGTTCCAAATAGCAAGATGTTTACCATGGCTTGCGAGCCAGCGGGTGTGTTTACTGCAAACGTTTGGGCCAATGGGAGGCGGCCAACCTATAGAAAAAGTCAGACAAGCTGGCACCTGGTTAAGACTAGTCTCATTATTTTGAATCCAGGACTCATAGCATTGGTGGGATTTTGTGCTAATGCTAACAAATTGGACCAATAAAGAATCAGTTTAAAGTTTCTGTTGTGACACGATTTTCTGTATAAAAATAAAAGGTATCTAATTGTCAGGAGTTCTCTCTGCGGCAGAATAAACTTCACTTTAATTGTTAATTTAAACTTTAAAGTCTATTATCCATTTTCTACACATCCTCTAGCCTGGAAAAATCCAGACCCAAATCCTGAACGATTTAGGGTCTGGGATCGAGTAATGTAAATGTCTCAACTCGAGGGGTGGCACCAAGCGTGCATTTGAAAATGTCACTGTAAGCAATTGGATAACACTACGACCAATCACCAGTGGGTTTTCACTAACCCTATGGCAGAGCTAACTGGTAGATTCAACCCTTGCCGTATCCGGTCTGTAAAACAGCAAAAACGTCCTTCATAAAAAGTAACGATTCGAGCGCCGTCTTCTGGTTCCCTTTTTTAGAAAAAAAGCCAAGTCTAACTCGTTCATTGTAGCGGCCAAAGCAGTTTCAAACAACTGGTGTAGATCTATAGCGATCTTACAATGTTTACTAATGACTTGAGGTCGCACCCGCAGAGCTGTCGTCATCTGTTTAACACGCCTCTGGCCCGCTTATATCAGATACACCAATGTGATTTGTGCAGATCGGCTACAAGGGCATAGTTAATTAGCAGCATTACTCGGTACCAGAGTAACTTGCTGAGATAATTCAAATTGTGCTCTCGCGAGAACTCTGGATTTCCAGGGTACACATCCTCTGGAATCTGAATACATTTATTTCCACGACAGTGTGTGGGTCTAAATAAGACAAACCTCAATGTCCTTGCTCCTGGCCACCTCTTCAAAGTTCTCCTGTTGTTCCAGAGTCTTGTCTACCTTGTCGTCCGTCATACAGAAGCAGCGGAGTCGTGACTCGACAGGATCGTTCATCTTAGCAAACACCACAAACTTGGCCAGATACGGCACACAGATCAGCTCCCGGTATAGCTGAGAGGCCAAACCGACCGTCTCAGGAATCTGGTGACAGTCTGCGAGCCAGAACCTGGAGGTAAGTTAGAAATTGTCCTTAAGCAGTCTCAAGTCTGCTGAGTCCTTTCTACATGACCTTGGATAAGAAGAGTCTTTTGATATTGTAAATATTGCATCATGTGCAGGGTTTCCCGCAGCACTTTTCTGTCAAGGCGGCCGCCCAGACAAGACCCGATACCCACCTTAACTGGGCAGTACCTAAAAATAAATATGACGTGTTATATGCATCCGGCCAGCGCCATCTGGTGGAATTGTAATGTCATTGCACTCTGTTAAGTGCGCAGCAATTGACAGTGAACGTGTTCACCGTTGCGCACTTCGATAATGTTGTTTTGCACCCCCCCGAACTCAACCGCCTTAACTAAGCCATTTTCTGGGGGAAACCCTGTGTGTAAAATTGGATAAAAAATATTAATGGGGTTTGAAACTAAACGATTTTTATTCAGTGTAGGGGAGACTCGGGTTGGTTGTTGGTGGAGGTGATGTATTACGTAATTAATTACATTTACAACATAGAAATAGAAAGATTTATTTCAATGCCTAGAAGGCAATTTTCTGGACGCTGAACATTTGCTGTTTACAGCTCAAGGACAACACAATACAAGCTTGAGTCAGCAGAGCCGAAACTGTTAAATCCGTTGTTAAAGCTGTGATTCACGTGACTCTAAAAGTCACCATGGCTTTACACATGTAATATACATACAAATGACTACTGGTCTAAAAGAATTGAGACATTCAGGTTTATGCAAAAAATTTCAATTGTATCTAAACTACCTTGTAGTTGAAATTGGTTATTTCAGATTAAACAACACTTTCAGTAATGTTGGTCAATCTAGCAGATTGGAGTATCAACACAACATAGTGTATATTTTGATTCTTGAACTGGGGAGTGTCCATTACTAATTTTCCGAAAACTTTGTTTGATAAGACAACAG
Organism: Umbra pygmaea; assembly: GCA_016801145.1. NCBI lineage: Eukaryota > Metazoa > Chordata > Actinopteri > Esociformes > Umbridae > Umbra > Umbra pygmaea. The sequence continues at coordinate 56,867 of JACXGM010000254.1, forward strand.
CTTGTGGGCTGCCACACAACAAATAATGCAATCTTTTATTTAATTTTCACCAGGGGCTTCAATTGGCCATTGCAAAGAATAAAACTGGAAACGGGCACAAAGAACACAATTCTATAAATCTTCTACTGGATAGGTTGGCTGGCAATGCCATAAAAACAATGTGTGTGCATCGTATTTGTTTTATCTCATTCTATGTTGTTATTAATACAATGTCATGTTTCAAGGTGTTGTTTAAACCAATATGGCTAATATTTTTGGGAAACTTCAAGTAATCAAGCCCTGTTTGTTTCATGTCATATTTATGCATGCGTTGATTTTAACCAACTTCCATGTATATACTGTATATGTACTGTAGCTATTTATAAACTACGTTTTTTCAGATCATCAAAAAAGAAAAAAGACATTTGAGTGATTGTAGGTTTTCAGGTTATATAATAATAAATTACTTGTCATCTGTGGGGAGGAATCATCAGCTTCTACATTAAATGCCATTTCACATGTTTAAGGGTGATATTATACAGCTCTCAGGTGGAATGGTCTCCTATATTCTATCCTCTAAAATATATTCACCAGCTTGCATGAAAGAAGTGGCTGCATATTCCAAATCTTTAGCTTGGGAGAACCCTGAAGGACTTCTGGCAAATTTAGATTTGCTCTGCAAGTCAGTCTGGCAAAGAGTCCATTCAAGGCCATTTCCAATTTTTCCAAATCGAGGCACCAATCACAACCGTTGAGGCGGGCTTTATACAATGACGATAGCGCAGCTATATACTGTCATTGGTTGAAGCAGACAATTACAACGATGGCTGCTGCAATGGAACATCCGCAATATCACTCGTTCGATTCAGCTATCGCGTCTGTTTTAAGCGATTTGGATGTTTCCTTTTTGTTAAAAACCGAGCAAAGAACAACACTCGAAGCATTCATATCTAAAAAAAAATGTTGTCGCGGTCTTGCCGACTTGATTCGGCAAAAGTCTGATATATCCAATTGCGCAGAGAGGCATTTGAGCGGCGTCCGTTGGTGACGCCCCTTTGGAAATGGGCTGTGAATGAACCTTGCCCAGACCCACTCTCAATCAGAACTGAGAAGGGTCTGGTGTTAACCAGGCTACCAAATCTCCATGTTAAACAGACAACCTAGCAAACGTTGCAATTAAGCATTGAATTACGTTCTGAGGGAGCTATTTAGAAAAACTGAAATATGTCAAATATGAACGTACAGTATGAGAGGGTCAATGTGTTTTCAAAATCGTTTCCTGTGAACATAATTTGGGCAAACATCTGAGGTATACGGTAGCCATTAAGGTCAGAGGTCAAAATCACATCAGCTTGGTCTAAGATTGAGAAGTGATGAGGTAACACATTGATGCGTTTGCAGAGAATGTAAGAAAGCACAGTGTTACCTGGCCGACACGTTTGTGGTGAAGGAAACACAGTCTGTGACGAAGGAGAGAGGAGTCGTCCCTGTGATATCCTCCCATTGAGCAGGAGATGTTCCACCTACAAGAACATGATAAAGAAAAGCGTACAAAACTTGCTCACCATTAAATCATCGCTAGTTTATCGTACCATCAGCTGTGTGTCTTAATGAGAGGTTATGGTAAACTACTGCAGACCACTTCAATGGAAAACCCTCCCACCAACTAACTACAAACCCTGTCCTTCCATCTGGTCTGCAAGTAGGGGTGAACCTTGTCATTACTGAAGTTCTAAACCCATTTCAGTGGAGGGTTGTTCCCATAGAAATGGAATGGATGGAAAGGCCATTGAGCTGCTTGGCGTGGTCACTCGATTAGTACACAGTAAAATGGCGATTGCCGTTTGTTGCCACGGTGACAACACGCGAATGGGTTTAATGCGGAAGTAGGCCGTTCTATCGTTGCATTGTAATGGTACACATAAAAATGGCTGCCTCTGACCATTCTGCTACATTTATTTGAATTGGAATGGCATTTCTATCCATTCCATTTCTATGGTTGTTCCTAACCACCGAAGCTGTATGACATCCTGATAAACTTGCCTGTAATGCTGCAAAGGAGGCGCAGGCAGGGGGTGGAGTCCCCCCTGTGTCCACTGGGATGGCCCTCTGCAGATCGGGGCGGGACTGGAATCGTCATGGTAATGGGCTTGTGAAACTTCCTCCTCCTGGGCTCCACGGTAACGATAGGGCTGAAGGTGGCTCTGTTGCCGAGGAGATTCCTCACCATGTCGTCTGGCACGGGCTGAGCCTTGTGTGATAGTGAAGGCAGGGTGTTTCGGTGGGAGGATGGATTAACCATTAATAAATGTTCTCAAATTTATAGGCAAGTATCAATGATAAAAGTAATTATGCTCTTCAGGGATGTCATGTTCAAAAAAATCTTAGGAAGATTACAGTAGCCAACTCAAAACCATGCTCTCAACCTAAATGTTGGAATTTAAGATCAAAGTTTAAAGCTTAAAACAACAGTGACTAATGTTTATTCCTAAACAATCCGGTTAACTGATTGACTTGGTGTCCAGACCTGCAGGCCAACGCGTATCTTCTTGGTGAGCGCCCCCTGGGGGAAGGAGGCCTGGACCATTGGCACGGTCAGGCTGGTCAGAGTCCCACCCTCAGGTCCCATGTGGTTACTCTCCTGCTTGATCCTCGACACCACTGCGAAGTACTGGGGGAAATCCCTGGTGATGATTCGACAAATCCGCTTCTTCTCCAGGTCATCATTGCTGTCCAGTTCTTTATTAGGTCACATGAACGAACGTAGATGGAAGAAGATTATTCAACATATCACCTTGTATGTGTGCATGACGAAGAAATGTTTTGACAAGTTAAGCCCGTCAAACTGTCTGTACCATACCTTCGTCCATCCCATTGAGTATGTCCGTGATGTCGCTCGGATGACAGTCGTACTGATGTTCCTTCCACGTGTCGCCGTTGTCGCTCCTCAGAACGATCAGCTCCCTCTCCTTCCCTCTCATGGAGCCAAAATGGGGAATTTCCACGATCACAGGGCTGGAACAGAAACCACACGCAGCCCTCTTAGAGCCAAAATGGTGGATCTTCACATTCAAATAGCAAAAATACTGCAGAGACGTGAGAAAACCTACCCTAAGAACTGCGCTCCAGCGGGGCCGACCTCCACCAGTCGGCTAACCAGGCCCTCTCCTTCCACCATGGGTGGGGGGTAGGCCAGCTTGTGCCTCTTCGCCAAGCGGCAGGTGATGCGTGTGGGGGCTGTGCACTTCCGGGGGGGGATGATGATGCGCATGCCGTTGCTTCGGCTTCCTCTCATTGACCCCCCTCGGGCATCGACCATAAAGCTGACCAGGAACCTGCCGGTGCAGAAACGAAAACATTACAGCGGGAAGAGGGGTGAGAGAGAGAGAGAGAGAGAGAGAGAGAGAGAGAGAGAGAGAGACCACGGACAAGTGAGACGGACGAATCCCATGCTGTGACCACGGTACACCCAAACACTTTAAAAAGATTCAGAGTGCGGGAAAAAAAATACTAGAGCGAAAGTAGAGACAGAGTGGAGATGGTGCTTTGAGTCGTCAAACTTGGCAGGTCTCACCTCTGATAGTTACCAATGTAACATCAAGACTATGGATCTGTAAAGGGCCGAGGGGTGATGGAATAGCGCAAAGGTGAGATTCCTACCAAGATCAATTGCTCTGAAGCAGTGATCAGGGATCAATATTAAACACCTTCACAAATGTTTCTCCCTTAGTGGAATCTCACTAAATTCACAAAATGATAGGTTGTGTTTAATACTGTATGTTATGTGTTCCATTTAATTAAATAAATGCATTTCGGGCATCCCATTAATTGTGTGAACTGGCACCAATAGTAGTTAACAGAATGTTAGGGAATGTTGCAAGAAACAAAGACATACAACGTCACCTAAGCTAAATATTTAATACCCTACATTTTCATTCAGCAGGACATAAGATGACTGAGGTGTTACCTTACATGGATAGTTTCTAAACTAAAAGCATAAACAATTGATTTGGGCAGTATACAGTTTATACCATATCCCGGGATATTTAGGTGATAAAGAATTAACAAAATAATGGAAAAATAAAGTGCAGCTTCCTGTCTACATATTTCCTTCATATTTCTTACAATTGCCTATAAATGGCTTATTTCAGCCAGGTACAACCTATACTAACATTATTTGCCTGTCTTTGCAATTAGTTTTTTTAGATTGCATAAGCATTATTGGATAATACAAAATATGAGAATTGCTAGAACTTGTGCTAATGTTTTAAGCATTCAGGTAATAGCTGCTCAATTGATTTTATAACACTGTGTATGTGTGTGTGTTTGTGCATGTTTCATCAATTCAATAAATCCCGGGATTGGATAAATAGTGTGGTTACCGCCCAATCCTATTTGACAATGTTGTGTAGAGAGCAATTCCACAGTAAATAATTGACACACAGACACTCAGATATTTCACTTGTATGGAAAAACAAAAAGCCCTGATTGCAAGGTTAAACACACTATACATCTCTATCAACTTGTAAGAATTCCTCTGGAATATTTGAAAAAATATATATACATATATATTTTGTCATTCTGTAATCTGTTATCGGGTAAAAGTGTTATAAATGTCAGTGAAATTGTTAAAAGTAGATATTGGCATAGAGTTGGACAGTAAGGTTTGATTAACTTTGCAATCCTTGTTTTTTTGTCCATGAACTGCTATATTTGACAGGCCATACAGTATAACATTTAATGTTTACCTAAGCACATCATCATCTAATGATACATAGGTCTGAATGCATTTTGCAGACCTGCTCCCAGATGTGACGTGCTTTATCCCTATCTACACTGTGGAATGGCACCTCAGTGAAAACCCCAAACACATTACTAGTACAACTGCTACACATTGTTAATGAGCGACCAGACCACACAGATGACACGAGCACAGAGAGAAAAGAGAAGGGAGTCAAAACTGTGACATCACTGTGACATCGTGGTGACATCACCAGACACAATCATCACCTGGAGTCATACTGAGGGAGCGGGGAGGACAAGCTGCAAAATAAACTAGATTTAGTCACATGGCACAACATTCTGTTTTCAGGGTCTGACGCATTTATCCACGTAAAAACAAGAAGGGATCAAAAAAGACGAGACTGAAATACCTGAGATCTGAAAATGGAGGGGATTGTAATGGGCAAAAATCAAAAAGTGTAAAATAAAAAAGGTAAACCTTGCACAAACCCGTGTGCACTTACATGACATTCTGTATATGCAAACATTGCAAGGTTAATTTGAAAGTCCACTTTTACAACAGCGATTGTCCTATCATGTATCTAAATGAAAGCAACCAGAGAGAGAGGCCTTTTCACTGCTCCGTGCAGGTTAGCCAAGACAAAACCTGATATGTTTCTTCCATAAATAATAAGCAGAGAACGGTGGACTGTTAAGAGCCGTTCATTGTGTAGTCTACTTTAAAGTGGATCGTTCATGTCAGAACTGTATATAGAAATGAATTGCAAAAGGGCTGGTTCTTACCCTGAATGAATGGGGCTGGACACAGTGTTGTTACTGTGGTCGATAGTGTCTGGGGTCCAGCTGTAACGTCTCAAACACTCTGCATCGTAGTCCCGAGTTACAGCCAGGTGCTACATTAAAGCAAATGCAGGAAGAGAGTCGGCTGGTGAGATACTGCGGAGGATAACTGGTTTATGATCTAAAAGCTGAGGGTGACCTTCACTAAGGCAGCCTGTAGAGGTGATACGGTACTCTTTTATGACCTGCTGCGTTCCTTTCCAACACACATAAGTGGAAGTGCCTCCTTATCACAACAGACAATGGATACAAAAGTTTAGAACTTAAAGGGATACTTCACCGATTAGCATTAAGCTTTGTATCAGTAGAAACGTGATAGAAAAATAGTTGTTTTGCATCATCAGAGGCATTTTTTCCAGACACACAATACAGATGTTTCTCGTCTCAAAGGGACATGAGAGAGGGAAGCACGGTCATTCAAAAATACTACCGGGCTTCTACTGATACAAAGCTTAATGCTAATCGGTGAAGTATCCCTTTAACAGACAGGTAGCCTGGAAAGCTTTTAGCGCTGGATTTCTTAAACAGAATGTTAAATGCACTTGTGTGTTAAAAAAAAATATACTGTGCAGTAAAAATATGAAAGTTCCAAACCTCACGTTCCTATCGTTATATGTCCTAAATATAACAAATGTAGTTGACTATCAATTGAGGTCAGGGTGAAAAAGTGCTAAAACAATATTTTATAAGCTGTGGGAAGTTGTAGTGGGGCTGAAGATCATCTAAAACAAATATCAAAATAAAAAATATGAATTTGAACCACACAATTTGTGGCAATGAGACAACAGAAAGCATAAATCAATATGAATAAAAAACATATCACATTTAAAAATAATTTCCTTATGTAGAACTTCTGAACTAAATTATAATTTAAAGAATTAAAAGAAACACAAATTACACCAGAGATGGTAATGGAGAGTGAGCCGGAGAAAACTATATTTTGACATCATATCTCTACCTTATTGAGAGGGTCAACCAAGTAGGAAAGGTCTTTACAGACACTCTGAAGCTTTAGAGGAAAAAGAGGCAGATGAAGAATCACAAAAGTAGAAGAGCCGTGAGATGTTTCTACATTTCATATTTACATTTTAGTCATTCAGAGATGCTGTTATCCAATGTGACTTACAGTAACTACAGGGACATCCCCCTGGAGAAACTTAGGATAAAGTGCCTTGCTTAAGGTCACAAGGGATTTTGGCACAATTGGGAGTCGAACAAGGAACCTTACAACTACAAGTCTGACTCCCTAGCCATACAGCCATCTGACGCTCCAGTCCCTAGTCATTTGCTGGTAACAACTTCCATTGAGAAGATGTTGCATTGGCTTTTCCCATAATATTTATCCTTAAGTAAATAATTGGACTATTACAAGCACAACCATGCCAATATGATTTTCTTAAATAAAAAAATGTGTTGAGGTTTGCATATTCTCACATTCTATAGTCATTAGTCCTGGGAATTTGTTTTACAAAAATGTCATTAAAGTTGCAGATATTGTATAAAGTTCATAAGGTTAAAGTTCCTTTTTTAGCTTCCAAAACTGGCCCACAAAAACATGTTCTAGGAAAAAAGTGCAGTGTTTTTCCGCAAACGCAGCTGGAAACATTCTGAAGCGGCTGAGAAGTTTGAATAAACTCTTACAGTGAATGCCAAACATAAACTAAACAAATAAAATCCCCAAATAAGCACTTAGAAAAAATAAACTGTGACAACCACCAAGCGAGAAGCTGAATTCATAACTGACCCCATCTCAGAGTTCAAATAAAATGTTCAGGCTTTTAATAGAAGCAGAGAATTGAAAGGGGGGAAATAGTAACAGAGAAACCAGGTGTGACTACAGAAAGAGGAGAGAGATGTTGAGAGAAAGGTGTTTTAAGGGTGTCAGAGGGACGTACCGTGTCCTTTGTCGGAGCGAGGATTTCCTCAATCATCATGCTGTCTCGTGCGTAGGAGCTACGGTTGAGGGTGTTGGACCTATCCGAACTGAAGGAGCGCAGGCTTGGTTGTTTAAATGTTACCACGTAACACAGCGGGTGACAATGAACAGTGGGCCAAAACCAAAGGAAAAGCAAAAAAAAAATTACTACATGCAACCTCCAGGGAACTGAGCTGTACTGTACTGTACATTGTAGTGTACAGAATGTGATGCAGAACAATGTTAGACTCCACAGATGGGAATAGATAGAAACAATACTGTAGAAGTATTTCAGAGGTGGCAAAATCTTAGTGAGGTTAGTCAGTGTTTATTGAGATTCAGAGAGTCAGAGATTAAGGACGTGTGTTGGTGTCACAGACATGGATGTAGGAGGTCAAATAGTCTGACTGGGTGTTCCAAATAATATAAACATTAATTAAAAAATATGCTCCACCATATAGTGTGGAAATAACTTTAAGGAATTTAATTCAGTAACTAAAGTTCTGGATTACATATGTATTAAAATTTTGTAAAGGTTTTGTTATAACGGTCCAATAATTATTTTATGCTACTTTGAAGTGTCTTATTTTGGATGTGGTTAAAGTCCAAGTGCTGTCAAAAAATGTAATTTCCCTGATATCTTTCTCATATTTCAAAAATATGAGGTTTTAATAACACTGACATTTCGGTAATAAAGATAAAGCATGTCTTAGAGGCATTTGGAGAAATATTCCTAAAATTCCAGACTGTTCAGGTGGGACAGAACCTTCGGACCGCCTTTGACCTAGCAATGCGGTAAATTGGTAATAGACCAAATCGAAAGAGTTCCAATGCCCTCAGCCAATAACAGCTAACTAAATAAAACATTAGGTTCAGGACATTTAGGACGTTCTGTTTCTTAAATCTCTCAGGTGACTTAGATATCGGTTAGTTTTATTACACAGAAATGATGGTTCTGCAGTCTGCTGTGCTGCGATGGTTGCCTATTGTTGGCGAGCAAAAACCTTTCCCTCACACGTGTCTGTTTTACACATGTTAGCCCAATACTGTTTGTAAGTGTACACACACTGGAGGTGTTCTCTTTGAGAGGTGTGTAAGTGCTACAGTATGTCACAAGTGTATATAGAAAGAGTGCGCGAATAACTGCCGAGCTCAGCGTGTTTCAGTCGGCCTGCTATTCAGCATGATAGAAGCTTTTTAGTCAGCACTGCAGCTGTAGTTTCTAAGCAACTCAACTGGGCCTGAATGGACTGGCATCACAGCTCTACTTTGCACACTCTCTCTGTGGTAAAGCATGTGTTTGTTTCTTCACAGCTGCGCTACCGTCCTCTGTGTTACCCTCTTTTACCCCCCCCCCATCTTTCTCAAGCCAATTGAATTGAATTTTGTTTTATTTGCCCAGAGTGTTTTTTACAGTCCTATGTTCAGTGAGGCACTTAGTGGGAGTATTGCCTATCCTTAATCCCCTACTGTCTCCTTCCGGCTCATTCTGTACCATTTCATGCCTGTCAGAGGCCATGATCAATGTGCCCCCATCCCTCACCCATTTCCTCTTTGCTATTCTGAACACATCTTTGACAATTTCTCACTGCTTTCAGTCCTACAATATATTCCTCGTTCTCACTCAACATAGCCTACATTTTAAGATGAGGCATTGTGATTTGATCCAGAAAGTATTTGCTTATCCATGTCAGCTCAAATAGTACTTTGTACAGGCCAGTGCTATCATTACTTTGTAATTTCCAGATGCAAAGTAATGTGTGTTTAAATGAGTGTATGTGAGTGTGTGTGCGTGTGTACATGTGTGTCTGAATGTGTGTGTTTATGCACCCAGCTGTCATTGGTCTTTTATTAGTCTAATGGCTAACTGTGGGGATTTATAGACAGACAGCAATTGAGGCATGCACATTTCCATCTTTGCATAATAGAATAGTTATGTTATAAACTTATTTTATCATTATTTGTCTCCAATTCTTTTGAAATAAAAATAATATTTGCTGGATAGTGACTCGACATGGACTGAACACATTGATCCCTGGAAGTTACATAAAGTTGCATCGTAAAAAGAAAACAACTGGGGAAGGTGTTGCCTTAAACGACAACATACTAATCTATGTCTATTTGTGTTAAATATTACTTGGTTTATTTGCAAAAGATTATGGTGTTATTTTGCTTGATGAGAAATCAAATTAAGGGGACAATGAAAAATGTTAGCAACTTGAAAATAGTTTTTTTTAAATAAAGAGTCACCAACAAACGTATGATAATTACACCACACAAACCTGACAAAAGTTTATGATGGATTTGCAATTGACAGAGAATGGGGTGGTAAAGAGTTACTGTATACTGTATGCTTAATGAAATGTGCATATGGTCTTACCTGATCCTAGGGCTACAGAAAGAAACAGAGTGCAAGAAAGAAAAAGAAAAAAGAGTAGAAGGTGGTGAATTGCAAAGCTTTTTGAAAATGTCAAAGCAGAGGTGTTGTGTTTTTATTGTGTGTGTGTGTGTGTGTGTGTGTGTGTGTGTGTGTGTGTGTGTGTGTGTGTGTGTGTGTGTGTGTGTGTGTGTGTGTGTGTGTGTGTGTGTGTGTGTGTGTGTGTGTGTGTGTGTGTGTGTGTGTGTTTGTATGTGTGTGTTTGTGCGTGTATGAATGTGTCTTTGTGTTTGTGACTGTGTGGCACAGGTGTGGAGAGCGAAACATGCAAACGGATGTATGTCATAAATAGAACGATAAGAAGAGAAGATGGTTGCTGCTTGGCACCTAATGTTATCGATAGAATCCTTCACTGAAAAAAAACAACACAGAACATTTCCAGCACAACATAGACACAAAAAGCTTATTTTTTTATTCAAGTTGATCATAAAACAATATGCAAGATAGGATATGGTGACAATGGTGGCTAATAGATGCAATAAAATAGCTTTGGACTGTCATCTCTGTAACCTGTACTAATTAAGCAACCGTAGCTTCATTTGACACAAGGCTGTAGAGAACTGTAGACCTGGAGTATATTAAGACCTTTTAGAGATTATAAAAGTGACACAGCCGCTTTCAAACCGCTGGTCTTCATCATATGAGGAGTGGAAATTAGCTCCCACCATGACTTTGTGACATGATTTGTCAAACATTATGAACATCTCACATCACCCATTATTGCCTGAAAGCTGAGCTAACGCTTCTTTCATGATGTGTCAAACAGCAGTTCTGTATTTGGCTGTTTTGTTCCACAGTTTGCTGCTTCACGCCGCTGTTGTTGTTTTGAGTCAGTCAACCATCACAGTGCATTTGCCAGCTGTCAGAGGCAACACAATAGATGGCCTATGATGGGCTGCAGGACAAACAACAGCCCACAAGTCTAATGTGGTGATGTATTTTTCATCCAAGACCCAGTATTGTCCAAGCACTCAACTCATAGCCTACAGTTAGTCATCCTCTCTTTGAATATGATAATTAACCTGCAGGATTGTGATGTCATGATGAACCAGTGGTAATAATACATTTATAAGAACTGTAATATGGCTCATAAAACCCTAAGATGAGAACGCATGTTGCCTGCCCTGGCTTTGACAACTAAGGGCCCTCACATCTCAGAACCACTGGTATCACAGCCGCAAGTCCTTTTCTGACAACTTTACGTAGCAAGATACAATGTAGGGGATTGAACCCCTTGTTAGTGTGAAAGTTCAAACCAGCTATCAGTGAAAGGAAACGTAGATAATTATGATACCTACCTTGCAGAGCGGACTCCTATGCTGAATCCCATGTAGCCCTCTTGTGGGAGAGAGTCGTCCCCCAACTCCTTCAGGTCCTGGGGCCGAAGATATTTGTCAGTGTCGCCGGTCATTGCATCTTCACCTGGTGGAGACGGAATTCATTCGTAGGCAAACTAGGCAAGAGGAGTTGCAGCGCTCATAGAAAAACCTTACTACCACTTTTTTATAAAAGGCCTTAGATAATGCATCAGTGTTAGTGGACCACTGTACTAAGCTCAGGTGGCTAGGTTAATTATCTTTGCAAAAATGAGGCTAAAAACAGCATCAACACACACGTCTAGGCTACTCTAAATAAATGACATTTATATAAAGCCGTTACAAGCTATTCGTAAGCTAATGAAGCCCATTAGCATTGAGAAACAGAAACTACTTGCAGCATACATGTCATTCTCAATAAATCCAAACGCAATTTGGAATGACACTCCAAGGCAAAAAAACGCAATGGGTTAAACGCCAGCTGATCTCAAGAAGCACGACTATTAAGAAGAAATAAAACAAAGAAATCCTTTCCGCGAAAATGTATCTCCTCATCCCCTACGTCCGACTCCAGCCCGCAACACTTCACTCTTCCACCGCAGCCCCTCCCCCGGCATCTCCTACCTCAGATACTGCCGCACTCTGGCTTGTTGGCTCCGGGAATACAACGTCGCTAAGCTGCTACATTGCAACACTGTTCAACACCATCCCTATAACACAGTGGACTCTGCAACATCAAAGGTGGTCAATGTTTTAAGGCTATGCAGGAGGATAGTCTAGGTTAGTGAAAACTATTGCGTTATAGCAAGTCAAATTAACGATTATCTTCTTGTCAGTTGCGAGCTCTCAAAACAACACACACCACTTGATACAGGCTGTATCCCACGGATCTATTCAATTCAATAGTGCAGCATTCCCTTCCACACCGACGAAATGGCTTCATGCACCAATTACCAGTGTCACCTCCATTCGACAGTGGGCTACATATCCAGTAAATATAGCATTTATGACTTACATAGAAAAACAGCCATGATTGGTCTCCACTCAGAAATAATTCCCTCGTTTGCTTATATTAACCAGTTATCCGCAGAACAGTTAAACTTTTCCCGATAAATCCAGAGACATTAGAGGTAGAAAAAAAGTCAAAGCAGTCATGTGGTGCTACTGAAAGATCCCGAAGTTGAACTGTGCTGCCTGGCTGTCCTTCCAGCAACGGTGTCCGAAATCCTAGTGCTGCAGTTGCTGCTAGTGCAGAGGAAGATTTGCACCTCTATCGTTCCGTCTCCTGCTGCAAAGTTCAAAATTACGCGGAATATTCCTGGTAGGGCACATACCTAAAGGAAAAAAGTTAAGTGGAACCAATTTAACTCTAGAACAAGAGTTGCATTGCTAATGTTTTCTAGGCGGTGCAGCGAAAGCTCATCTCAAAGTAATTAAAGTCCACCATTTCGATAGTATATCTCCGTCAAGGCAAGCGGAATAGCGAATAAAAAGAGCGTCAGGGTAATATAGGTCTTATTCGAATATTTGTTTTATAAGTGCTCGAAATTTCATAGACTAATCCAAAATTTAAACAAATTATCCTCTAGGACAATAATCTCCCGTCGGACGGAGATTGACACTTTGAACAACAATCCAGCGCCCACTGAAACTCCTCCTGAATGTTTTTTTTTCTGAGGGGTGCGGACCGTGATAATCTGTTAGCCTTCCAAATGTGTTGACCAAAACTGATAATTTGGGTGTATCATTTCGTCTTTCAAAGAAAAAAACGTGAATGCAACTCAACAAACGATTAATCCTTTATTCAAAACAATTATAGTTTTACTGTTAACAGAGGATTAGTCTAACTTGATGACAAGTAACTTTTAGACAAGTGATCCAAAAAGTGCATATTGGAATCAGCATGTCATATAGACTGACTACAGCTGACCTGTCATGCAGATCAAGACGAACTGTCATGGTCAATTGGATTGCCCTCCAGAAGGGGATTAAACCTGAATAAACCTTGTCTGTCCGCTTTCAGACATGGGCTGCGAATCTGTCAAATGACACTGTCATAGGATAGGTTTTCATCAGACAATCCTTGACGGAACTTATAACTAATGCTATAGCAACTTAGCAACACTTATATACATAAACCAGTTGACAATAAAGCACATACAAATACTGTTGTGATTATAGTATTACTATATTGTATTCTCAGAGGCAATTGCAATGTGTAAAACATTGGACACTAAGAGTAGTAAACATTGCCTGTGTACCTGACAGCCCCAGTGTAAGGAACACCTCTGATCAGGCCACCAGTTGAGTGTGTGGAACAGATCAAGCCTAGAAGTGTCATCTGACACAGGAACTCCATAACCCTCTGTACAGTTACCAAGCAACACTAAATGAACTGCTTTTAAATCCAGAGCCGGCTCACATCATATGTGAATAAGCGGCCACTCAATTCAAAAACATCAATATAAATAAATTATAATTATTCCATATATATTTTGTGGTTGTGTCAGATTACTATAATGAATATAGAAGAATACAATAGGTGCATTTTAGTAATGTTACAGTATAATTGTTATGGATATGACTAGCCATGTCAGCTAACATCAGCTAACAAAACACTGGTTGAGCTAAAATTTGTAGCTTTAAATGAGATAATGTTTTTTAATACCTACAGATATACAGTATTGTTAGGTATAGGGTCTAATCCTGTCTTTGTAAATGTATCTGATCAGTCAAAATGGGTACAAGGTTCTCTTTCTTTCCACAGAAGCAGCTAGCCTCCTTAAACATTGGGAGAATTGCAGGCTGCCCCAACTCTGCTGTTTTACATCAACAAATCTACTTTTGGGAAAATTTATGCATACTAAAATGCCTTTTCTATTGTTACAAATATATTGAAATACCATGTATCTACCATGCATTGTCTGAATTCGACAAGTAAATTCAGCGTGACAAAAGGAAAGCCTATCCCTCACACCAGAATTGGCCTAATGGCTCAAATACATCGCTACATGCAGTGTAACCAGTTTGACTATGGTTTGGCTTAGTACAAAAGCTCACACACAAACCTAAATTGTGTTGAGCCCTTATTTTCTTTAATCATTTACTGCTGATTCAAATGCTAATACCTTTGACCTCAGACATGAAACTCAGAAAAGGATGCAGAAAAGAGAGATGCTTGTTTTGTGATCTAAATAGCAAGGCAAACCTCTAGCAATAGCCCAGAGCCAAAAAAGCAGCGTATCAGCAATGTGGCAAAATAGTTAGCATTTCAACAGGTGAGGCGCAGGTGAAGTAATGGCGTTACGTGAAAAATATATTTTTTAAAGTACTGCGTAGAAAAATGGGGCAAATACCTTCATCAACATCTGAAATATAGTCCTCATTGAGAATTTCCGGCACATTAGCCTTAACTGTGTGATTTGAATACATACAGTAAACGGGAAGTTAATAACACATCAACTTTCACACTTTCACAAGATTGAGACGCATCCACACACACTTGTTAAAACACGTTGTTTTGAACACGTGAATGTCATCGTTAGGTGTTTGTTCTACCACAGTCATGTTCCTTAATTCCTGAATGACGCATGGTGTGATAAAACAACATCACATTTTGTGATTAATAGTAATACTCTACTGTCACAAATCACATGCTTTGATAACAGAAAACATAAGTCAAGCTCGACTGGTGAGAATCTAATTCAAGAAAAATTAGTTAAGGGATGTTTTGTGTATTGGTGATATCATCACTCATACCTTCATCATCTGACATGTCCAGAAACTCGTTCATGGTCTCCGGGACGTTCATTTTGTGTTTTTCTGTTGCAGTCTGTTGATAAAGTATGAAAGAGTCAGATCAGAATCATGTAGGTGAATGCTGCTGTTCCCAGTGACCTCTGAATGCTCCAGGTTTAACTTTTATGAAATCCCTCCTGACCTGTGGACGGATCAATTCTGTCATTGCAAATCACCTGAGCTATTAGAAGAATACCAGGACATTCAGTCATTTCACATTGGTCACTAATAAACGTGCAGGAGAGTATTTGAACAGGTCGTTGTTAAATATAGGAGTATTCACACAGGTCACTATAAACATAATGGAGCATTTACACCAGTCACAATTAAGGTTGTGGGACAGAAAACTGTTAAGCTAAATACAATTTATCGAGCTCTAAGCACATGAAAAAATACATTAAAATAACATATAAAGACCACACTAGTATTTATTAGTATGTTTTCTCATCCCCTGAAAATGCAAATTACACTATTTGATTTGCATTATTATAACATTCACACACACAAACACACACAAATCAACACAGTATGTACTACTGCACAAGGTCTCTTACGTGTGGTAATTGGACTAGTGTTTGTTTGTGTGCCTCTGTAACCTACACCAGCTACGTACACAAAGGAATGGAACACAACTCATGTCTTCCACTACTGTATCTGCTTGCTGTTGTGCCTCTCCAATAATAGTGTTCATGTCAGGTGTCTGGCCTCCATTTCATCTATAAATCCAGTATAAAAATTCACATGTACAGTCAAACCCAGGGCCTGAAGAAATACTCAGTGACCAGGGACTAGCTATAACAATGTGGGTAGGCTCCACTGTTCCATGTGAAAACAGATAGCCAAGCAGGCAAACAAACCTACAGGATGGTAAACATTAAGACAAAGACCGATGGACAAAAAGATTCTTACCACAGAGCTCAGATTCTCATCGGTCATCGGTCTGAGAGTGTCGACGACTGAGATGTAACCAAGGCGACGAGCTATGGACAAGGCTGTACTCCCATTCTGTAAAATGTGAAAGGAATGGAAGTGTAAAGCATATGTTGTATGTGTGTGTGTTTGTTACTGTACTACTAGTATGGAATGGAAAAACGTGGTTTGTAAATGTGCGTTAATACAGAATGTGTGTTAGTGTGCTGTGCATAGTATTTATGTGTGCGCGTGTCTGCATGTTTTCTTGCGTAAACATTTGTTTTTCTTGTGTTTGTTTACACCACTATGTACTGTATGTACTGTCCATGGTCCGCTGCTCTATTTGTCTGTGTAACCTTGCTGACTGGGACCTCTAACAGAAAGCTACTGTGCCAGCAGGTTTTCCATGGTGCCTCGCTCACCAGGGTCAGCTGATTGGGTGAGGCTCCGTGCTGCAGCAGCAGGTTGATGATGTGGGTGTGGCCTTGTTGCGCCGCCTGGTGGAGAGGAGTGTAGCCATTCTGTAGATGGAGACAGAGAGGCGTGGCCAGTGGGATGATAAGTCGAGGAAAAATTAGCGGCTAAAGCAATGGGAAAAAATATGTAATGAACAAAGCATGGGACACATGTTATGTTGTTTACCTTTGTTTTGCAATCTATTCTGGCCTGGTTTCGAATGAGAAAGTTTACCATCTTGATGTTGCCGTAGTGACAAGCCACATGTAGTGGAGTGTATCCCATCTGTTTCAAGAGAAAGAAGCAGAGAGGGTCGAGTGCACGATTGATAGTGAGGAAGAAATGAATATGCTTGTATACACCTTCCTGTGATATCACAGACCTTGCATAAGACATAATTCACATTAAGTGTGACACAAAAATGCTATAATACATCAAATACGTCATACAATTTCTTAAAATTAAAACGTAATATAAAATATGAATGACTGAAGTGTCTTGGTGGTGAACAACTGTGCTGTCAGCACAATCCAGCGTGTTGCTGCGTAACCTTGAGCTCAGCCAGGTCTCTGTCTGTCCCTGGCTAGTGTACGTGAGCAGCCTGCTATCAGGCGGTGACAGTGGCCAGTATGCTGCATCAAACAGGGGAGGTGACTGCTTGTGACGCACACACAGACACAAACACCTGACACTCAGGTGTCCTCCTATCCTTTATTCATGCCCCACCTGAGACCTCAGGGAGGTCTATGTATGGCCTGGTGGTTATCTTTCCTTCATCATTTTATTAACTAATGTTTAGAACGGACACAACAAATACACACTCTGACATAAACAAAGTAGACAAATCTGTTTAGATTTGTACCTTGTCTTGTGTGTCTAGCACTAATTCAGAAATTCAGTATTGTACACATATCCTGGACTTTCCTTAATGCAAGGCCTCTCTGGTTGACAGAGTTTGGATCAAGGCTGTCTGTATGCTCTGTTCCCTGAGGTCATGTAGATACAGTGTCACCTTCACCTTTGTCTGGGGTTCAACGTCCGCCCCGTGATTGAGCAGGACTTCTGCCACGTTGACTTTGTCCTCTTGTGCTGCTAAGTGGAGTGGTGTGAGACCGCTCTGTGAGACACATGCACAGATATGAAAACATTGGCAAGGGTATGATAGTGTTACCTAGCTAGGATGTTCATTTATAAACACCCAGCAGTTTCTTATTAAGCTATTTAAAAGAACAGTTACATTTTGTTCTGATCCACCATACTGATTTGTTGTATTAGCTACTACCAACGTCAGACAAGGCCTGGTCTGTGTGTGTATGCCTTGGGTAATGTGTCTTTAGTAGTGCATGTGTTTTTAGTAGTGCATGTATCTTTAGTAGTGCATGTGTCTCTGGTAGTGCATGTATCTGCAATAGTGCATGTGTCGATAGTTGTGCCTGTGTCTGTAGTAGTTATGTAGTTATGTGTCTGTAGTAATGCACGTGTCTCTGTTAGTGCATGTGTTTCTGATAGTCCATGTGTCTCTGGTAGTGCATGTGTCTGTAGTAGTGCATGTATCTGCAGTAGTGCATGTGTCTGTAGTAGTGCATGTGTCTGTAGTAGTGCATGTGTCTGTGGTAGTGCATGTGTCTGTAGTAGTGCATGTGTCTGTAGTAGTGCATGTGTCTGTAGTAGTGCATGTGTCTGTAGTAGTGTATGTGTCTCTGGTAGTGCATGTGTCTGTAGTAGTGTATGTGTCTCTGGTAGTGTATGTGTCTGTAGTAGTGCATGTGTCTGTAGTAGTGTATGTGTCTGTAGTAGTGTATGTGTCTGTAGTAGTGTATGTGTCTCTGGTAGTGCATATGTCTGGGGTATTGCATGTGTCTGCAGTAGTGCATAAGTCTGTAGTAGTGTATGGATCTCTGGTAGTTTATGTGTCTGTAGTAGTGCATGAGTCTGTGTTAATATGTGTGTTACCTTGTTGCCCATGTTGACATTGGTGTTCTTGGCGAGCAGCAAAGAGACCAGGTCTACACTGCCCTCTTGTGCAGCCAGGTGAACAGGGCTGATGCCCTGGCGAGTCACAGCATTGGTGTCTGCTCCATACTCCAGTAGGGTTGTGCCAATGTCCATCTGGTTCTTCTTGGCAGCAATATGGAGTGGTGTGTAGCCATTCTACCAGGAACAGACACAGGGAAAGATACTGAGCACTGTCTGTGTACTAATGCTATTCAACTATATCCCATATTATTGTTAAAACATGTATCTCTATGGCACTGCAGTAGACATCCAGATGAACTCTAATGAGAGATACAAATCATGAGTACATACACACTAAGCAAAATAATTTGAATTATGTCTTTTCAATGTCCTTTGCTCATTGCACAGTAAACATTCCCCAATTGAAAGATTTGCACAAGTTCTTGGTTAGTTTGTAATGAAATATTAAAAGCAGATGCGGAACCATGATTAAGTTGGGGGTCACAAAACAAGCCTAACTCCTCATGAGAGGCCACGATTACTGGCAGGTCTTTATTCCCACTTTCATACTGACAGAAGCAGAAAATCGCAAAACCGCACACCAGGCAAACTAATGAGGACAGGTGGGTTAAAGACAAGAGTGGAACTTGGAAATTGTAGAAGAAACTCTCGCACATTGTCTTATGATAGTAACATCAATATATCTAATTGAGTAGATATGGAATTATACACTTATAATCATAGTCATGATCATTATTCTGGATTTCTGCCATTAAATGAGATGGGCTTGGTATTTGCATTATTGTGATTGCTTGTTGATGATGTCACTATTTAGAATAATTTATTGTAATTGTTTGCAGATGCTGTTAGTTCTAAATACGGACAGAAGCAGTCAGAATAATGCTGGGAACAGACCAAATGCGTCAAGCATATTCGTTGTCCTGGAAGTTCATTCATTCCAATGAAGTTCAATGGGACAGATTGCACTACATTGGAATTAATGGACTACCAGTGCAATGTGTACCATATACTTGACGCATTCGGTCTGTTCCCGGCCCCAGATTCCTGTTGTTGGTGGGCCCCTTTCACATTGCGTACAAAACATTTTAAAACTGCCAGCAGACAGGAGAAATAATTTATCTTTCAGACTAAATTTTCCTGCAAATCTACTTACACTTTATGGTCAAAAGTATGTGGACACCTGACCATCACACCCATATGAGCTTGTTAGACATCCCTTTCCAAAACCATGGCCATTAATTTGGAGTTGCCCCCATCTTCCCTTTTGCGGCTATAACAGACGCCACTCTTTTTGGGAACGGTTCATAAGATGTTGGAGTGTGTCTGTGGGGATTTGTGCGGAATCTGCCAAAAGAGCATTTGTGAGGTCAGGCACTTGTGAGTCCTAATCACCACTAAAATGCATTTCAAAGGTGTTCAATGGGGTCAGGGCTCTTGTGAAGGCCACTTGGGTTGCCCCACACTAAAGTCATCAAACTAAACTTTATGGACCTCGCTCTGTGCACAGGGGCACAGTCATGTGTAACATGAAAAGGCCTTCCCCAAACTGTTATCACAAAGCTGGAATCACCCAATTGTGTAAAATGTCTTTGTATCCTGTAGTATTAAGATGAACCTTCATTGCAATTTTGCATTACATTTGATGTTATCAATCAGCTTTAACAGTACTGTGTGTCTGTGTTCTGCAGAAGTGTTAAAACGTCTTTTATAATTCAATAACTTTGATATCTTATCCCTTATCACCAAAGCATTGTGTGCATTTCACTCAAAACATTGTTTTTCCACATTAACATCTGTTATTTGAGCTAAAACTGTAGTAAAACCGTTCAAGAGAAAGTCATGCTATTGTGACCTAAGGTGGTAGCTGCTGTCTTTGGTTCACATACATACACTGCTGCATGACTGACTTTCAAATCCAGTACATTCTGTGGAGTTATTTTATATACATCTTAAAAAGTAGTTACAGATTTATTTTTATTTTTTTCAACATGAGCAAGAACTTTGCAGTCATACTGTAGCATCGAGGATAATGGAGCGCTTTGGGGGGCAGTTTGGAAGCTCATAGCACTTTTAGCTACTGAAAAGTGGTCTCCAGGCAGATCTGCCTTGGAGGCAGAAGTCATTTGATTGGTTGATTCAAAACTGAGGGCGGACCTCACATTAAGTTTAATTTCGATTTTTTATTACGATTTATATATATAATATAGCACAGGATTACATTTTAAAACTCCAGTGTGGTTAAGGTTAGGTGTTCGGTTAGATATGATTAAAAACAGAGAAAACTATGCTCATGTGCACATTTCTGTCATGTGAGGTCCGCCCTCATTTTTGAATCAACCAATCAAATGACTTCTGCCTCCAAGGCAGCTCTGCCTGGAGAACACTTTTCAATAGCTAAAAGTCCTATGAGCAGTTTGGAGGCTGTTCTCCCATAATGGACGGTAGGCGGTAGCAAATGGAATAGACATAGCAAAAAGTTGAGCTTGGGTAGGGATATAGTTTTCTAGCATTGCCTAAAGGTATGAACAGGCAGTTCCCTTTGCTTAAGCACCATGGATTTGTAGTATACATACTGTACAGTGAGCATCGTAATTCATTGAACAGTAAGCATTACTTTTTCTTTTTTTCTGTACTCTAGCACTTTGAGTTTGAAAGGTTACCATGACAGTGAGGTGGAAGTGCATACTGTCTGCTTTAATTTTAGGGTATATTCATACATATAGGAAGAACCATTGAGAAATGACAGCACCTTTTGTACTGTATATGGTCCGCCCAATGTTTTGGGCACCAAAAATCATTAGAGTTTTACACAATGTAGAATAAAATAATATTTGTCTATATTTGGGTGCTTATTCTTTGCATGCAATGACTGCTTGACATCTGCGATGCATCTACATGACCAGATGGTGGGTATCTTCCCTGGTGTTGCTCTGCCAGGCCTGTCCTATAGCCAACTTGAGTTCCTGCTTGCTTTGGGAACGTTTTACCTTCAGTCTCCTCTTCAGCATGTAAGATGCATCTTCAATTGGATTCAGATCCACTGATTGACTTGGCCAGTCAAGGATTTTCCACTTTTTGCCTATCAAAAAAACAGCCTCATTGCTCTATCAGTATGTTTAGGGTAATTGTTTAGGGGGCAGATGGCCCAGTGGTTAAGGAGTCAGACTTGTAGTCAGAAGGTTGGTTGCCAGTTCGATTCCCGACTGTGCCAAATGTCAATGTGTCCTTGGTCAAGGCACTTTACCCTAAGTTGCTCAAGGGGAATGCCCCTATACTTACTGTAAGTCGATAAGTGGATAAGAGCATCAGCTAAAAGACAAAAATATGAAATGTAATTGTCTTTATGTATGTACCTTCCAATGAGTTTGGAGGAATTTGGTTTTATCTAAGTAGTTAAAATATTTCTGTCATCTTCAGAAGTCATTGTTATACTTCTATCTGCAGTCACATCATCTATGAAAACAAGTGAGCCTGTTCCACTGGCAGCCATACTATGATGCGTCTTTGGAATGGAAATAACAGGAGGCAGATGCAGGATAGGTCAATGGATAGGTGGGTCCAGGGTCGCAAAGGCAAAGGCAGGGGCAACAGTTTTCCTGCTGGTGAGTTTCTATGTGATTTGGTTTGAGCACATACAGAGCACATACAGAGCAAGATTTGACATACCTGGAGACATTGTGACTCAAGGTGGTCCACCAGTATAGCTTTAACATGCGCGTAATAGCTTTAACATGCACATAATACCGGGATGTCCTGTGGAGATGTAGGTGTGCAACAACATGAGCAGACAGTCCCGCAGGGTGCTGGGGATGTAGAAACAGTCCATGGTGACATCAGGGGGTGCTGATTCAGTCTGGGTGGCATGGTGGATGTCCTCGTCCCGGTTCCAGATGACAGGTGCGATGATGAGAGAAGGTGGCACAATGGGTCCTCCTCTCTCCCGTGGTTCAACTTTGTCATACATTCTGGAAAGGGCATTTGCTTTGGCATTCTTGGTACCTGAACGGTAAGACAGAGAGAACTGGAAAGCCCAGCTTGCTTGTCTGGCGTTCATCCTTTTCGCTGCCCATATGTCCTCAAGGTTGCGGTGGTCAGTGAGGATGGTGAAAGGGTGGACTGTGCCCTCCAGCCAGTGTCTCCATTCCAGAGTGAGGACTATTGCCAACAATTCCCAGTCTCCAACGCTGTAATTTCTCTCTGCAGGGTTAAGCTTTTTGGAGAAAAAGGCACATGGATATATTCTTTCTGGCTTATCTTGCCTTTGTGATAGGATAGACCCCATGCCCACCTCTGATGAATCCACTTCCACAAGAAATGGCAGAGGCTGTGTCAGCTTCTTGATTCCATCAAAGCTTCTGTTGGTTTCCTTGGAGTAGAGAGGTAAGCGGGGCTGCTATGGTGCTATAATTCCAGATAAAGCGACGGTAGAAGTTGGCAAATCCCAAGAAGCTCTGTAGGCCCTTGATGTTAGTAGGGAGGGGACATGACCTGACTGTCTCCATCTTTCCTTTCTCAATGTAGATGCCTTCAGGGGAGATGTTATATCCCAGGAATGAGACTGTCGGATGGTGGAAGGTGCAATTCTTTTGTTTTGCGCACAGCTGATGGTATCGGAGGCATTGCAGTACAGTCTTTACGTGATGAACTTGCTTCTGGAATGTAGCGGAATTAGATAAGGATGTCGTCTATGAACACAGCATTTCAAATTATTATGCAAATTATATTTTATACTGATGTACCTCAATAGTCGAATCAAATGGTCAGTATAATATAACTTCGCCACCTCCTTGCTGACTTTGCAGCCTTATTTTGACATGGTGGCCATCCACCAACCATCCACTACTCCATTCATCTGGACCATCCAGGGTTGCACAGCACTCATAAGTAAACAAGACTGTTTGAAAATTAGTCTTCATGTATTTCTGGGCCCACTGCAACTGTTTCTCCTTGTGAGCATTGGTTAAGGGTGGCAGAATGTAGGTTTATGCACAACTGCAAGCCTCAGGAGGATCCTACACCTTGAGGTTCGCGGGACTCCAGAGGCACCAGCAGCTTCAAATACCTGGTTGCTGCTTTGTAATGGCATTTTAGCAGCTGTTAATCCAATGAATTTTTCTGGCAGTAACCTTCCTTATTATGCCATTAACCTGTCTGTGCTCTGAATCAGCCACAATTCTCTGCACAGTACGATGATCATTTCATGAAATATCTACTGTTTTCATACCTTGTCCAAGGCATTGCACTATTTGATTCTTTTCTGCAGAAGAGAGATCCTTTTACTTTTTCATATTGCTTGAAACCTGTGGCCTGCTTAATAATGTGGAACAATTAAGTAGTTGTTCACTTCTTAAGTAGTTTTCCTTTAATTGGGTTCACCTGACAAAATAATTATCACAGGTGTCTGAGATTGATTTCAGTGATCCAAAGAGCTTGGAGACACAATACCATCCATGAGTTTAGTATATACTACCACATATCTACATAGCGAGTCCCTGAACACGTCATTCACAAAGGACCAAAACACGAAGGGGGCATTCGCCAAGTCAAAGTGCAGCACAAGGTATTTGTAATGTCCGGAGGAGGTGATGAAGGCTGTTTTCCATTACTGTAATCCCCCTTGCGTATCCGGATCAGGTTGTACACACTTTTTAAATCTAATTTGGTAAATATGAACGCTTGGCGCAATTGTTTAAGGGCAGCAGGAACCAAAGGAAGTGGGTAATGGTACTTGGCTGTGATTTCGTTCAACCCCCTGTAGTCTTTGCATGGCCGCAGTACCTTGTCCTTTTTAGATGTCACCATGGCTTCCATTTCTGCCACTGAGAGTGGATAGATCCTGCTTCTAGTTTTTTCTTCCCCTCCATCAGGTATATGGGACAGTACCAAGGCCTGTGAAGAGGGAGGCATGTGGAACGAGATGGGGAAAAGACTGAAAAGACAGTCTGTGTACTCACTGGGAATTTGTGACTGGAGGGTGCACGCTGGACTCTCAACTGACATTGCCCTGCATACCAGAGGAGAACAGGTCTTCTGGCATGAGTTTGCCCATGCGGTGAGAGTGCAGGTAATCCAGTTAATGTGAGGGTTGTGGTGACAAAGCCAGGGTAATCCCAAGACGAGTTGGTGCCAGGGTGATGTGACGATGTGGAAGGTGAGATCCTCCTAGTGCAAGGGAGACGTAGGGATGGAGATGGTGAGTGTTGGGGTGACATGTGTAATAGTGCCTGTGCCCAGAAGACATCTAGAGTCAAGCAAAGCAGAAGACAACAGAAGAGGAGTATCCTTTCAGGCCAGTGGTCTCTGTTAGGTGGCGATGTATGGGGTTCCTCTGACCTTCATGGGGGTGTGGGCTGGTTCAGGGCGGTGTTTTATTGCATGGTAATGGAGGACGACAGCACTGTGGGTCCTGGAGACTCTGGAGCTGACGGAACTCTTTTAGAAGATCATCCAGATGAATGTAGGTAGCGATAAGGGTATCCAGGGTCACATCCTCATCCCTACAGGCCTGCTCCATTTTAACGGCTTTGCGTAATCCTTGGCGATAGGCCATACGTAACCCTCTGTCTTTCCACCCTGAAGAGGCTACAATTGTGCAAAATGACAGGACGTATTCATCTGCAATCTGGTCTCCGAAGAGTGGTCAAACACTGCGCTGAACCTCGCCATGAAGACCTGATAGGAGATGGTAGCTGACTCACCTCCATTCGAGATGGCCATTGACCATTGCAGCACCTTTCCTTTAAGTAGGGAGATGACTATAGCTTTTTTGGCTCTGTCATTGGGGTAATTGTCAGGCTGTCTGGCTAGGTAGAGGGATGCCTGCATGAGAAAGCTTCGGCATTGTGCACGGTCACCCTCATAACCCTCCGTTAGTGCAAGGTGAACGTTGACTGTTGGGGCTGGAGTCAAAGTTGTTTTATTTATCATATGCATTGAAAAACATACATCATCCTATGCAGAGAAATTCTTTTGACATGGCTCGGCGATTCTATGCAGTGGGCTTAAAAACAAGTAATACAACAATATAAGAAATTTAAAATAATAATGACAATAGTAATAATAATAATATAATAAAACGCTATGTACTGAGCAGTGGTATGGAAAATGTACAACAGTAGAAGTAGTAAATATTTATAGAATTGGCATGGAAAATTGCTTTTAAAGGTGCATTTGAATTCTGCTACATCAGATGTAGAGAGCATAAAGTGACCAGAGAGTGTTAGTGCTCAACAGACGATTTGCGATCAGTGTCTGTGTTCCATGTTGAGCAGCCGAATGGCCTGTGGGAAGAAACTGTTTTTAAGTCTGGTGGTC